>WEIV01027497.1:548416-583424 GCA_013390005.1 Calyptomena viridis | reverse complement strand
TTGTGAACTTCCTCAGCTCTGCCTTGGAAAAAATTAAGGGCTTCGGTTTTCTTTGATAAAAGTGCATGTAATGGACCTAAAACCAAACAGAAAACTGTGGCCATTTGATGTAATTTGGAAGACCAGATTCACATCCCTGTTGAGGTAAAATGATGGTCTGCTCTCAGAGTGCAGGACTGACTTCTCTGTACAAGTATTCCTGAGAAAACTTCCAAGCAAATGTACTACTGGATATTTACTGAGATAAAACTAGTCTGTTCCTGTGAAAAAGTCTGGTTTCAATGAATTTTTCTGTTCTAAAGTAAACCCAAATTCTTCAAGAAATTTTAAGCCAGCTCTATTTATGACTCCATCTACCAGCACAGTTGAATGGCTGGAAGCCAGATATCTTTGTGAAGATAACAGATTTCTCACATTCCCTGTGAACTTCTCACTGCATGAAAAATTTCATTTCTGGGTAGTCATTTTCTCTGGTGTAAACCTGTAGTATTACCACAGAAATCTTTCCCTGCACCAATTTTTGCCATTCATTCCTCATAAAATGTTGCTGCCTAATATTCTGAGATGTGGAATTTAATTCTTGTAAGAAGAAAAAAGCTTTGCTAGTGTTCTTCTCTCTGACACTAAGAAACCAAACCAGAGAGTAAAAAAGTTGAGTTCCAGCCCCAGTCATTTCTCCACAGAGATGTAAAGCTGCACAGCCTTGGCTGTAGGCACAGGGGAGCAGGCCCTGTGTGTGGCTCAGGAACCTCATTTTCACAAGTTTCTCTCCTCTGATAAACTGAGATTTTACTTTCCAATTTCACAATACATCAAACAGCCCAAAGCTGTGAAACATATTACAGAAGCCCCTGTTCCTTACAGATAGTTATGAATCCCTCAGGATTTAGAGATTCAGTTTCTCAGTCTGTGCTTTGGCTTAAATTTTCCCCTTACCCAGTAGAAAAATGGAATAAAGTTCAATAAGAGAATTATAAATACATTAAAATGTAGATTTAACATCTCTTTGTTTTCCTGATAGTACAGCTTATTGCTCTTTTTTGTATACTGAATAAGTGTATTAAATTGTAATTAACCTAAGTTTGCAATATTCCCCCTAGTTCAATCTTTTACAACTGGAGGATTTCAACAACTGCCTTGACACTCTGGAGGGTCGTGTCAAGAACTGCACAGATGCCTTTGACAGCCTCTGTCCAGAGGAAACAAGAGACAACTCAGAATTGCTCATGGTATGTTTGCATTCCCAACTACTTTGCCCAAAGCAGGCAAATCAGCTCTTGCCTTCTTGAAGATGCTCTTTTTGTCCTAAGTATCATAGTTACAGCACTTCCATCAGAGTAATTGCCATTTGTGCAAAACACAAAAAGCAATGATTTAAGTTTAAAAACTCCAGATCTCCACTGCAGGCCAAATGCCTGCATGGAAGGGAAGAAAATCACATAAATTTGGGGTTGATGGGAGATCTTTTTCTCCAGCTTTGGTCTGGACTTCCCTGTTGCCCTCAATGTAGGGTACAAAGTAAATCTGCAAATAGCAAGTCTTGAGTATCTGTGCAGTACTGTTGGAAAAGTGAGCCCTGTGTAAAAGAATTATGACTTTTTTGCTTCCTATATTCTTTGAAGTTAACACAGAAATGTTTGGGGGTTTTGAGTTAGTGATTTGGATATATAGCATTGAGATGTTTCCTACAGAAGAGAATAGGCTTCTATATTTCTTTGAAATGAAAGAAATGCAGTATTTTTTTGCGATGGACTTATTTTTTTACTTCCAGAATCATACACTGGAGCTTGCTGCACTTTCTCCAAGCATAGAGTGTTTGAATGAAGCAAGCATTAAGCTGCCACTCAGTGACTTCACTCTGAAGAAAATGCAGAGCCTGACTCGGCAGTGGAGTCAGAAAACTGCAGCTGCTCTGGAATGTTGCAGGTCAGAAATGCAAATAAAAAATCACTGCTAACAATTTCCTTTTCTGCAAGGAAAATCAAAACCAAGTTAAAGCATGGGAGATCTGTTCTCAGCTTTCTCAGGGGCTTCTTGAGTTGAATTCTGCTCTTTCAGTTTACTTGATTATTCAGTGGCTATTTCTATTCCAAGTCACTTGAAGCAAAGTCTGGATGATCATAGGGGGAAGAAGGTAGCAAAGTGCCAAGTGAAACCCCCACTGTTTTAGTATTATTAACCACCACATTATACCCTATGCAAACATATCCAGAAAAACTGCCACCAACACAACAGTTTCTGATTATTCATTTTGTTTTACAGTATGCTCGAGGGAGCTCAAAATGATGAAAAGAAATTCTTTCAGAAATGTGAAAAATGGATGAAATTCCTAGAAAAAATGAAAGAGGCCTTAAAAACAGATATTCCGGGGCGGTTTGAAGAACTTCAAGAGCAACAGAGAGTATATGAGGTAAAGTTAACTCTGAAAATGGAAGCAGCATCTTGACTGGTGAAGGCAGGGGGAAATCACTAGAAAATGCTATGCCTTTTGAAATTAGATCTGGGCAGAGTTTTACAGAGAGTTTCACTCTTGAAATGCTTATTCAGAGGAAAACTGAAACACAAAGGTCCTTTTCCAAAATGGATGGATCCCTTTTTGCAGGGATCAGACCTTTAGGAGTGCATCTTAATGTGTTGTGTCATGGAAGTTGTGTCTCCAGCCCTGAAGTGTACTTATCTGTCTGCCTGTCCACAGCACTGAAGCCTGTGGCAACTAACTAGGCAGTTTGCTGGAGATCTGGCAAGAATCTTACCAGTTTGTAGAAGAACTGCCTTTAAAACAAAATGTTTTCACAGCATATTTCCATTTTGGCCAGTTAGATTTTGGTGGAAATCTGTTCTGGTGGCATTTTCCTTGCTATTTGTTATAGAGAGACAGTGCTTCACATGTGTATGACAGTATCTCTTCAGAGGAGGAGGTACATTGCATGCCAGCAATGGAAAAATAACCAAAAGAGAAAATTATTCGGTAAATGCTAAACATCATGAGCCTTGTTGTGCCATAGTGATAGTCTCACTACCCAAAGTACTGTAGCAATTTCCATTGGGTGTCAAATCTCTGAATTTTAGTGATATTCATTGAGGCCCACAGAAAGTTAGTTATTTTCTCTTTTATTTAGACCTCTCTAAATCAATTCATTCATTGCAATGAAATAATTTATAGAATGAGATTTTTCTCATTGTGATAAAGAATAAATTCACCCTTATATGTATTCTTTTTATACCTTTTCTAGACTTCTGTCTAGATTTCATTTCTCATTAACAAGTCCAACAAGTTTTAAGTTTCAGATTATCTGTATTACACAGCTTGTGGTGGGTTCTGTATCACATACGTGCAAATTCCTCCTAGTATTCAAAAAGTGTGAAATCTTTTAGGGTGCATTTGACACTAGCACTTGAAAATAACTGAGTTTTCAGCATTTGCAATTAAATAAATCCTGTCACTCTACAGAGGAACCAGAAGCAAGTTTTAAAGCAAAGGTTATTCAGTGAGTAGTTAAAACTGTCGTTCTTGTATTTTCAGATGCTGCAAACTGAGATTTCCATAAATCAGCAGACATTTAATTCCATCATTGAAAAAGTTCTACTCTCCTTGGAGTCTGGAGAAGCAGAGAAAAGGTAATCCATTTGTTTTTCTCCCGAAGATCTTGGTAATTGAGGGAATATGCTGTCTTCCTTGGAGTTGGTATTGAATCCTTGCTCTCATGATGACATAAACCCAAATTCTTGCCTGAATTCACTCTTTTAAATAACCTCCTTACATATTTTACAAAAATGTGAGGAGAAGCAATGAGAAGGAAACACGGGTTCCCTGGCCAGACTGCATTTGAGATAGTAACTGGCTGTTCTGCCTAACAAAAATAATTGCTTCTGAACAGGAGGCTTTTGTTGTGTAACTGTGGTTGAGAAGCTGCTTTCTTAAAGAGGATAATAAGGATGCTGCATATGAAGGATCTTTTCCCTCTTCCTAGACCTCTCTCTTTTTCAAAGCGCAGAGGTGTGCACTATCCACATTGCCCCTGGCACACATGGCAGGGCATTGAGTCACTGGCCATGAAACACAAAAAGTGGTAGTTAAACCTGTTTTTTATCGATATGATCTTTTATTTTCCTCTTAATCAATGTAGCATGTGAAACAGCAAGTAATATTTGTGAGCAGAGGTTCAACTGCCTCAGGTGTTTGCTATGAACACATTCCCCTCTCTGCCAGAGCCTGCTGCTCCCACAGAGTTGGCAGGACAGTGTGTGTGTGCTCCCCTCACCCACTTCACTATGAAGTCCATAGCTTGGCTTAAAGCTGCCAGGGAAGGTAGCACTAAGCTAAGTCAGGCTGCTGGATTTTTGTGTTGGAGCTTCCCTAACAAACACAGTGGTTTGTGTAAGAGCTAATCAGGGGCCATGGCCTCCAGCAGAGGAGCAGAATTGATAGGTGGGGTTGTCTTAACCAACCAGCTGCATCTGCTGGATCATCTGGCTGTGTTGTAGAAGAGGACCAGGAATGGGTCCATGCTTAAATGGGTTCAATAACAACACAGTTGTGCAGATCAATAGTGCAGCATAATCAGCAACCTTGTCTCCTTTGCATTGACCTTCTTGTTCTTCAGAGAAGTGTTTAGTGCATATTGTCTGATTGCTGTACTGTGTATGTTGCTGCACAGCAGCTGCAAGATTGACTTGCCCTTATCCATTCTTGTATCATGTAAAAGTTTTTTTGGATTGCTTGAAAGTTGGAATACAGAGAGCAGGGCTAAGCTTAAAGCTGCATGGAGCAGCTTTAATTATTTAATTATTACCAAATTATGTTTGGTATCATAATTGGAAAACAACTTTGCAAATGGAATTCCATCACAATTATTGTAATATGCAGCCTTGAGATTAAAATAAATTAACACTCAACACTTGTAATTTTCAGGACGGAGTTTGTTTCCAAGCTCACCTTGCTGAAAGAGCAGTGGCAGAATGTTATCCGGATGGTTCAGCAGAGGAAGAAAGATATCGATGGACTTGTGAGCCAGTGGCAGCTCTTCAGGACTTCCCTGCAGAGTCTCAACAGATTCCTTGATGATACAAACAGCTTCCTCTCAGCTGTGAAGAGCCAGGACTGTTACAGCCTTTACCAGCTTAGAAATGTAATTCATGATTTCAAGGTACTGTATTTATTTTTCGTAAATCTAAAATACGTGGAGTTTTTTCCTCAGAATGAAACAATTACTGCTCAGTAAAGTAAAAAAGCTTGAAAATCACATACTTTTTGGGGGGGGTAAAATGATTGCTGACACTTTTTCTTAAAGCTAAGCACAGATGAGAAAACAGTGAGATTGTGAAAGGCTCAATATACTAGCAAACTTCTTGGTCAACATTGTCATTTAGTCATCTTGTATGCTTTAAAAATCTTACTGATGTGATAATGGAAATGCATGTGCCAGAAGACTAGAGAGAAACCTCAGGCAGCAGGTAACCTTTAAGTCTGTGTGCATCTTACTGACATGACTGCTGAATTCAGGCCTTTTAGTTTGCCTGAAGGAAGAAGGCATATATGTGGCAAGACAGGTCATATAGGTCCTATGTGTTCAGGAATGGGCAAGAGATCCCAGGAGCAGGGGATAAAGCACTTGCATGGGTGTCTGTCCTTGAAACCATCTCTCTAGGATGAACAGACCTGTTCAGCACTTCTTCAGGGCAGTGAGTTCGGCATGTTTTACATGCAGTGGAAAAAAATATTTTCCTTTTTTTAGTTTTACATATTTTGGTTTTCCATTTAACTATGCACCTCTTTGTTTTATAGGAAAGTAAAAACAAGTAGTGAACTTGATGTTTGCTTAAGGGAATCTAACACCTTTCAAAAACATATTATTGAATGCCATTTGCACAGTCCAAGATTTCTACTGTGTACCCACACACCTAATGTTGATGGATTAACACATTACCAGTATTCCATTTGGTGCTTGCCCTGTTTATTTCATCTTTATTTTTACCTGCTGTGTAAAGATGATTTCCGTTAGATTTTAGAAGTTAGTGCTCATGCTTTTCCTTAGTGAGAAAAGCCAGAAAGTCTTCTCCCTCCTACTCCAAATTGCCCTTTCCCTCCTGCTGCTGTTCTACAGAAAGAAACAATGATCATACTTCCTTGTGTTACAGACCAATTTGGTGTGGGCAAATTATTGTTGATGGCTTACTTCACATAGAGTATGTCATGATTAACAGAGCTGTTCTCTGAAAAAATTCATCTAAGTTGTTGGTGCTAGAGGTACTAACTGATTTTATACTGCTTTTTGTTCTGAGTAACTCATACAACTGAATTTCCATCTTTTTATGATGGCTGCACTTTCATCCTATAGCTTCATTCTGCGAAAAGCCATTGTAAAGTTTTGTAAGTCAGAAGTTTAGAGAGAATATGATTTTTCTGAAATTAAAAAAGCAGATAGGGGAGGATCTATTCATTACTCTTTCATGAATATGAACAAACCTTAAAACTCCTTTTGTAAGTCAGCTTCCTGAGTGAGATACCAGGAACAAGGTTCTGTAACTTCCTAAGACAGTTTAGAAACTAATTTTTTTTTTCTTTTAAAGAGTAAGACAGTGATTCTTCAGAGGTGGCAGGCCATGTACACCTTAGTCATCGATGTTGGGGAGAAGTTGCGCACTGTCTCCAACCCCGAGACCAGCGCTGCCCTGCAGGAGGAGCTCAGCCACCTACAGCAGAGATGGGGGAAAACCCAGGCCCTGCTGGAGAAGAAGAAGACGCAGTTCAGTGGCACCCTACAGGTAGATGATGCCCTCCCCACTTGCTTCGTTGGCATTGGGCCTCAAGAGCTTCCCCATCCCACCAGGGCTGAGCTCTGCAGCAACAAGGAACATGCCGAGCTGCTGCTCAGTCCAGAGGGGCTCCGAGGGAAGTGCCTGTCATGTGTCATCAGGGCTTGTGGAAAGCTAAAACTGTGGTCCCCTGATTCTCCAAAGAAAATTGAGTTGGTGTCCATTTGTTGCTACAATGGATGTTCCTGCTCTGGTTGTTCTCGCACTTCCCATGGCCTGGAGCTCACTCCTTCTTTGGGCTGTGAAGCCTGAGCTAAAATTTAGCTTAGAGAGAGTTAATATGACTTGTTGCCCCTCTAAACAGAAGGGTCAGTCATATTTAATTCCTTAAAATGATGCATTTGCTTTCATGGCTAGGTAGCACATAGGTTTGTCTTGAAACTGAATACTGTCATTGATACAAAGTCCAAAAACGATGCTAAAAGCCTCTTGGGTTGAACAAAACAAAATGAGGAGAAATGCTCTGTTAGACAAGCCTTAAATACAAGAAGAGGCTTCAAGATCTGTAAATCCAAGCATCAAATCCTTGTGGGTGGTTGCTATGTATCAAAAAAGAAAATTCAAAAAACAGAGCACATGATTCATTACTTCAGTGGGTTGAAGATGCTATTTTGTAACATATCCATGTGGTTCAATCTATCCTGATAAAGTATCCTCCCCTTTTACACTTCCTTGGGTCTCCTTGAGCAGACTTGTGACCGCTTTGAAAAGCAAACAAAGGAATTGGAAAGCAGACTGCGAGAACTAAAGGAGAAAGTAAAAGATCCGCTCCCTATTGAACATGAAGAGCTCCACAAAGCCAAGGAACATATTAAGGTATAAACAGCCATACTGTGTTTAAGTTGATGTAGTCTTTCCACAGTAAAATCAGTTTTCCCTCATGTCTGATCTTTAGGTACACTGAATTTTTCCCCTTTACACCATCCTGATTGCTGCCAATCTGCAAAATCCAGAAGACCAAGAAGATTACAAGAAGAAGTAGTAGTAGTAGTGTTTGAATTTTTTTTCCTGGTTCTGCTCCCTTTACAGTCTGAGCTTATAAAATAAGTAGTTTCTCAAACAAAAGGGAAAAAACTTCCTTGTCTCAGCTCAATTGGCTGCTATCCCTATGACTGAATCTCCCTTTTTGTTTTCCAATCCATTTTGGACAGGGAGCTCCTCAGGCAAGAGACCTTGTAAGTCTGCAAAGCACCATATGTACCTGCAGGATCTGGGAATAATTACAGAGAAGGAAAATTAAGAGTAAGGGAGTGGCAAAATCCCTTGCAGCCCATAGTGCACCATGAAAATTATTTCCAAAGGATAGGAGACATTTGTCTGAACTGGTCAGCCTTTCATCATCCTTTTATGAAGTGAATTGTTGACCTATGTAGTGGGAACAAATAAGCTTATTAACAAGCCAAGGCTTTGAACTCATTATCAGCTGTCTGAAATCTTCTTTGTGAGTGCTGGCTGCCTTTCCCACGGCAGCAGTCTTGCTGTAGCCCTGAATTATCTGTGAGATGACAGCTCACAGCTCCTGCCTCTTATTCCAGTAAGAGAAAGTCAGCTGCAAAGGCAACAGGGTCAGACAGTGCCAATGTAGGTGCTGCTTCCAGGTGTCACAGTATAGTAAAATAAAGGACCAAAATGGGATGGGGTAGAATCCTTTTCTCTCCCTGCTTTTCTCTTTCATATGGAATAAAGCTATTTTTCTGTCAGTCGTGGACCTTATATGAAGCTAGCAAAGTCCCATGAAATTCCAGAGTTAGATCCATTAATGCAGGGATTCGCCCCTTGTTAGGATATATAAATACATGTGTGCACATCTGCAGGGAGTAATTTATTGTGAGCTCAGGTAAATTTTAGTCTCAGGTTTGTTTGGTTTTTTTTTCTCTAGTGTTGAAGCTGGATCCAAGACCTGTGAAAATCCTCACAGAGCTTAGACCCAGCACACTTCTGATACAAACACTCACAGGGCTTTTTTCCCTTTAATATGTGATGAATTAGATTCTATGTAAGAGGATTTTTTGTTAGATGAGCCAGTGACACTTCCCAGCAGCCTCTTTGCAAAATGGGACCTAGGATCTTATGTGTAGATTCTCATGTTTCCCAGCTGCAGGCAGTGATGCCTCTGCTTTTTAGGTGACAATTTTAATACTGTTAGGGAAAATGTGTAACTTTATTATAAAGAGAAAGGGGAGCTGGGGAAGAAAAGGAGAAGAGAGACTATGTTTCTATGAATGAGCAGTTTAAAAGCTGCACATTCCTGACAAATCTGAGGAAGTGCCTGTGAAATCATTCATTAGAGAAGGGAACTGATTTTATTTTTTTAGCATTTAAATAAATAACCTGAAATTGGAGCAAATGTAGGTGAAAAGCAACTTGCCCAAAATAATTACAACAGGAAAAAAAGGAAACCCCAGAGAAGTGGGCATGTTTCAGCCTGGATGTGAAACGCCAAATGCTGCCCTGGAGCACGGGGAGCTACAGGGGCCACGCTGCAGCCCGGCACTTTTGGATGCAGCGGTGGTACCGGTGGGTCAGCTGGGGCATTGCCCTGGGCTCCAGTGGGTTCCAGTGGGTTCCAGAGGGCTCCAGGGGGGCTCCAGTGGGCTCAGGGGGTCCCCGGCCAGCCCAGCCCTGCCAGAGAGCGCAGCACAAGCGGCTGCACATTCCCTGCTCTCCTCCCCCACAGGCCAGGCAGGGGATTAGTGAGCAGGTTTGGAAAGCCGAGGAGCTTAGTGCCAAGGCTTGTGCTGGTGCGTTTCCATGCAGGAGCTGGAGCAGTCGCTGGCAGACTGGGCCCACGACATGAAGGAGCTGCAGGCCATGAAGGCGGAGCTGGCACACCTCATCCTCACCGAGGACATGATGGTGCTCAAGGAGCAAGTGGAACATTTGCACAGGCAGTGGGAAGAGCTCTGCTTGCGGGTGAGTCTTCACCTCCTCTGGGGGTATGTAGTGGGATGGATATCCCTGGCAGGAAAGGGGGAGCGGGCCAGCAGACAGGGTTTCCCTTGGAGTTGGCTCACTTTTGCAGTTTTGGGTGGGAATGGGGTTCTGCCGCAGCTGACCCGGGCCGGAGTTTGCCCTTCGTGTCCTGGGCACAGACTGCCGAGATGTTTGTTGCAAACCCTTTGTCACTGGTGAGTGCTGGACTGCACAGAGCCCAGATGCAGCTGTTTACTGGAATAGGTGCCTTTGTTCTGGGCCCCAAAGGGAGGGAGGGAGGGAGGGCTGGGGGAAGGGATGAGCACAGGAATTGCCTGAGGGCATGGAACAGGGAAAGGAAGGGGGAAGTTAAAACAAAATGCCAAGAGACTGGATAAAGAAAACTTAAACGTGTTTAAATACTGACTCCTTGGGTTTAAACACATTAAGAACTGACTTGTCCTTTCGGTAGCAGTAAAATACTGTGAAACATTTGCATTCTTTGTGGCTTGTTGCTGTATTACACTTAATTTGGTTTTGTGTGTAAAATTGCTGGGGAACATTTACAGCAAAGTCACATGAACTTGATTCATTAGGTTATTATGCAGTTTGAATGGGAGTTTACTTTGTTTTCGTAACAGGATTGGAAGAAGTGAAATAATTGGGGGTCTTAAGTTATTCTGGGTGGCTCTACACCCAGCAAGCCAAACTCCTGCCTCTTTTTACTAACAAGTCGATAGCTTTTATTTTACAGTTTATAAAATATCAAAGGAAGTATTTTGTTTCTAACCCTTACTCAGGCAAAGGTAAAGCAATCTTGGTGGGGATATTGCCAGAGTAATGGACAGCTATGCTTATTTCACAAACTGCTGTGATGAAATAGTTATTTGGGTTTATTTTTTACATTTCAATGAGAAAGAACAATTTAATATCTCTACCTTAAACTGGATGGTTATTCTACAACCAGTGTTTTCTCTGTTGTTTCTGAACTTGGAAAATAGTACCAGAAACATTCTCTTCCCTCCTGAGAAATACAGGCCATTATTTTTAAATCAAAATGCCTGAACCATTTTCCTAATGGGAATCTGTAGTTAAGCCTTTAAATGAGAGAACTTTGTTGTTTTGCATTTTTTGGTGAGCTGCTGAATCTACAGTCCCCACACTGGTGAATAGCCTTGAAATTTAAGATATTTTTTCATGTACTCGACTACAGTTTATCCAAGCAGTAATTTCCTGTAGTAATTTAAGTTCAGATTTTATTCAAAATTTTAATTTCCTGCAGGAACAACGTTTAGTTCAGTCTTGGAGAGAGGAAAGAGGTGACATTAATGTGACTGTGTTAGGCACACAGGGACCGTAGTGCAAGGAATCTGCTCGGGGCTGTAGCGGAGGGAGGCACTGAAATGTTTGCACAGCCCTAATGAGCCTCCGGAGAGCCAGTACCGATGCTCAGCGCTGGACACGAGGGTAGGAAGGCAGATTTTGTCGGCTCTGCCGCTTTGTTTTGGCTGACAAATTAGAGGAGTCAAGATGTATTGTGTGAAGGAAAGTCTTCAGGGTAAATGCAGAGGGGTGAAAGAGCGAGATGCGGGCGCAGCTGTCACCGGGACAGCCCAGATGCCTGTGCTCCACTGGGCGGGGAGGGAGCAGATGCACTCGAGGGATTAGCATTTACAGAGCTGCCCTTGCAAGGTGGATGTAGGTCACAGATTTAACTATTCAAATCGGCAAGCATCCCATCCTAGTCCTAATGAACGCCAGTGTATGGGTTGGGTCTGGCCCTTGGTGTTCTTTTAGCCTCCCTTGGGAATGCACACACTGCTCCTGCATCATGCTGTGGGTGCGAAATGGAGATGGTACCAGGGCAGCTTTCCAAGGAGAAAGTGTTCAAAGCAGTGGATTGAAGGGCTCATGTTCCTAGAAGCTTGTCTAGGATTTTTGGGGTCATTCCTGTTTTACCCCCAGTCTGTATTGTTTACCCAGTGCTTCTTGTTCTTAAAATCCTACCTTGCCGCAGGCTTAGAAGGCAAAAATGGAGTCAGGATCATGTCAGGATTTAACAATGTCTTTACTGACAAGTTAACTCATTTCCACATGAGAGAGGCTGCAAGTCAGAGGAAAAATGAGAGGTTTACCCTTCATACCTCTGAGGCTGAGGGTACAAAGGAGCATCCCAGAGCAGAGACCCTCTTAGAGACTTTCTGAGGTCCCCAACATCTCCAGACCTCTTCCCATAGAGCACTTTGGAGGCTGTTCCTCTGTGTCCTAAGATACAGAGTGTTTTCTGCCTCATCTCTGCTTAGATCATCATGAAGGATTCGGAAATCACTTTCATCTCTCTATCCTCTCTTTAAAAAGTCAGAATTTAAAGAACAAAAGCAATATGGTTGGAGATGGCTTGGTGCCTTCTGTTTTGATCCTGGTGTTACGTGGTGCTGGTCTTGCTTCCACACTGAAGACTTAAAAGTTCCCTCTGAGATACAAAATAGTGTTAGACATTAGTCTAGAAGAATCAATGGTGTAATTTTGAGGAGTTATGTGCTGTATAAGGTGTATGTGAGATGTGAAGAGGGAGTGTTTCCTGCCATAGGGTGATATTTAGAGTGGCCATTTGCAGGCAAGGCAAGCAAAATGCTGTGATCAATCTTTAGACAAAGTTTATTGGTAAAGGGTTGTTTCTCTTGTTTCAGGAGAGCTTGTACCTTTTTCTCTTCCTTTGTCCCATATATCTTAGTACAGGAATCCACCAAAGTAGATAAATGAATACAAATATATATTTATACCCCTAGGCTAGAAATAGGTACTATTAGCTAGTGTAAGAGTGACCCTGCTTCTTTCTGAGATATTGGAGCAGTGATAATAGCTCTGCTGGTTCAGGCAGTATCAGACCTTAATTTCTCTGTCTAGACAATTTGTTTATCTGTCCTGGCAAATGTAATTTTGATGGGGGAAAAAAAATCCATAGTTTTCAATGAGAAGGATAGATTCTTGATGCTGATTTTTTTGGAAGTTCTCCAAGAACTAGTGAGCGAATGGAAAGAAAAGAAGGAGGTTTTTATAGAGGTAAAATAATTGCAGTCAGGATTTACAAAGTTTCTCTTACAGTGGCAGAAAAATAAGAACTTAGCAAGGTGTCATTTATCATGTGTTATATATGAGGCCATACTAAACAGTATATAGTAATTATATATTCCTTCTTTGTTTGGCATTTTCAGGTTTTTATTGAGTAACACTTAAATTATTATATAAGCATATCATTTATAAAGCTGTCACTCAGTTTCATTCTTCTGAGGGAGAAATCTGGTATTTGCTAGTCAACTTTTTCCCCTGCTATCCAAAACAAGATGTAATAGCAACCTGCTTGTTGGCTTTGAAAAGTAGAGATACTTGATAACTGCTCCTGCAAAATGGAATATGATCAAATGCAGACTAGAAATCAGAAGGCTCATAATTGCTGGTTTGTTTCTTGAGAAAGCTGTTGCTAAAAGTTAATGTGTGTGCTTTTCCACAGGTGTCTCTGCGGAAGCAGGAGATCGAGGACAGGCTCAATGCCTGGATTGTGTTCAATGAAAAGAATAAGGAGCTGTGCTCCTGGCTGGTACAAATGGAAAGCAAAGTGTTGCAGACTGCAGATGTTAGCATTGAAGACATGATAGACAAATTGCAGAAGGTAAGTAGCAGTGCCGTGTTTCTTCAGTTGCAGTCTGGTACCTCGTTATAGAGACACCAGTCCTTGCTTCTCAGAAGTGACACATGATATAAAACCAACAGCTATGGGCTTTTGTGAGAAGGTGAGCTTTTCTAGCATCAGCTCTCATTTTCTTGATGTTCAGACTTGGAGCATAATGCAAAACAGAAATGCCACCTGACTGCATTCAGGCATGGAGTGTGACCTGTGTGAGCTGCAGTGCTGGAGGTGTGGGTTGTTGGGGTTTTGGGGTGTGCACACAGAGCAATGCTCAGAGCTTTCCCTGCTGGGAATCAGTGGTGTCCTGGGAGCAGCTCACTGCTCTCACCACCTCCATCATCTACACAACTGGTAGTCAGAGGGCAAAGAAAAGATTGAAGGACAGGGTAAGTCTTAAGCCAGGTGAACAAAAAGTTTCCACAGCCAAATGTAAAACCCAATTTTGCCCCTTCCCCGTGGTAGTTAGCACTTTCTAATTCTTGCACATTAGCTTGATTTTAAACGGGGCCATTACTTTTCTTCTGTGTGCTTTCCCATGGCTAATAGGTCTCAGTATCTAATCCTAGATCTCCTCTGCATAAGAATATTTGCAAAATAAATCCATCCTAGACTTGAATTTGGGTTCTTTTGAGGTAGCTTCATTGAAAAATTACTTTAAATCAGGAAAACAGATACAATTAGAACATTGAATTGCTATTTTTAGGTGCACTTCAGGCACTTGCAAGTCTTTAAGCTGCCTATTTTTTCATAGTGGCATCACTGTGAGAGGGCTTCTTCATTGAGGTTTTTTTCTTCTTTTAAGTGAAAGAGTTGTGCATGCTAATGTAGAAACATCTCAGACAAACCTAACTTTACATCACACAAGCAGGAGAAGAAAAAGATAGTTTTGTTTTGGTTTTATTGTTTTGTTTTGCCCTGTAATTAAGCAATGTTTGTGTATATTTATCAGGATTGCATGGAAGAAATAAACCTGTTCAGTGAAAATAAGCTCCACTTGAAACAAATGGGCGATCAGCTGATCAAAGCTAGCAACAAGAGCAGAGTTGCAGAAATAGATGACAAACTCAACAAAATCAATGATCGCTGGCAGCACCTCTTTGATGTCATTGGAGCACGGTAAGAAAATGATTTTCAATGTTTTATGTGAGATAAAAGTCAGAGGCTTGTGTCCTTGACCAGAAGCAGACTGACATGACTTTTGAGTTCTGTTGAAATTTATTATGGAGAGTGAATGCTTTTTTGTTATGACTTGTTTGTATAATGACACCAGATGTGTTAATTTATCTAATGGTAGAGGGCAGGGTTAAGAATTCCTATAAAGTACAGTTTTAATGATGGGTTTGTGAAAGAAAGAGTCAAAGTGATCTCTCTCTTGCCTGTGTTAAATTGCAACTTAATTTTAAAGCAGTATGGTAGGAGCTCATTTGGGCTTTTTAGGAGAGCCTCCTATTTTAACACAAGACTCTATTTCACTCTCTGTCTGAATGCACAAATTTTAGGAATAGATTCTGTTTTGTCTCTGTAGACAGTCAGATTTATATCATGATCATGTTCCTTTTTTACATTCAATAGTATATGAAATTGCATTTAACATCAGTGCTATTTCTTTACTCAGTCTCTCTCCTAAAAACAACTGAAAGACCAACCATATGACTTTCTTTTAAATTCAGGACCTTCTATATAACAGTGAAATGAAAACTATCAGTTGAAATTAAAACAAAACCCTGCATAGTCTAGGCAACAACCTCTTCTTAAAGGATTAAACATCTTTACTATACTTGACAGAGTTAAGAACATCATGATCATTTTACTATTAGCCTTACAGAGATGATCCCATTTCATTATTATCTCTTGAGTTTCTACCACAGCCTGGGAGGAGGATGCTGGGCTGGTCTCCTGCTGAGTTTATTAGCAATCCAGAATTAATAAGGCTAACACCAAATTAATATTGGTCTAAACTTCTCTCCCAAGGTTTTGTTTTGCCTGTAATCCCTCTGTCTGGGCCCTCAGAAGCTCTGTTGCTGAGTTGGGACAGATAAGGCTGGTGGTTGTGATGTGACAATGTAGTGCTAAGTGTGCTGGACCTTAATCAGGAATGAGATCTGAATTAATGGTGACACATGAGCCATGAATGATTAAGCAGAAGATGCCTTCTTAAGGTCTGACACTTTGCTGATAGTCTTGTAATGGTTGTCTCAAGGTGTCTTTTGTTTGGTCTGGTGCAGGAAAGAAAGCTTCATTTTTAAAACAACACTTTTCCCGTTCTCATCTGATGGCAATTTTGTCACTCTTATGATCATTTGTTCTGCTGTGTGTTAGTTCTGAATTGTAGCAATTTTTAAATGCAGATTAAAATGCACTATTTTAAAACTGAGGTAAACATGGCACATTTGTAGTAATCTTTAGGAAAAAAAGAACTGATGGGATATTTAGAGATATCTGGCAATCTTATTCCATTATTGTGACAACAGAGCACTTGTTTGTCTACCTGAGATGTCTTAAATCTTTACCTTCAGACAAATGTACAGTGGTGCTTTGAGGTACATTAATGTGGATTTGCCTAGACCATCAGCAAGGTTCCCAGTATTTGATATCTAAGTGGATATTGCAGCTACTGGGGAACTGGTGTGATGCTTTATGGTTGTTCCTGTGTTCTTAATCCCAAAATTAATATACCAGCTGTTACCAAATGTAATATACCAGCTTTTAGCAATTTCCACCAATTTTCTGCTCAGGACCAGGGTAATGAACTGAAAGGACCTAGCAAAATGTGATTTTAAGCAGCTCCCTCAGTGGTCCAAGATTACCAGGCAGCCTCATGGGCTCTGCTGGTCCTCTTGGACTTAGTACTATCAGAGGTTCAGTGTATGACAGTGTTTTGTACCATGGGTGCACATCTCCTCCCTCACCTAATCCACCTTGCTTGGGCTTGGCTCGCAGCTCAGTGGCTCTTGGCTGCTCAGTCTCTTGTGAGTGTCTGGCCTGGTGGTAATTTACAACTGAGCAGTATGATCCTAAAAGTTTATTTCACCCTGTTTACAGCCTTCCAACTTTCTAGTTTGAGTTTGCTGCTATGGTGGTGGCTTGCCACTGAGATTTGAATTCTGAAGGAATTAAATTAGACCACAGTTGACTGAAATGTTCACCTCACTCACAGATATGCTTTGGGGCACTCAGGAGGAGTTTCCTCTTGTGCTTTTGGGTAGCATCTTTTAAGATGGGGAGGAGGCAGCAATTCAACCAATATGCTACAAACTGGGCCTCTTTATGAGGGAGTGGAGCAGAGAAAGAAGCCTTGGGCTGGAGGCAAGGTGACCTGTGAGCATGGGTTGGGATGCCCCATGCTGATAGACTGCTTCCTTCTCAGTAAAAAAAATTGTATTTATGCTGTGTTGAAAGAGCACATGAAAAGAGTGGTGGCAGAATGTTTTTGGCCCTGCTGGATTGAGCCACCACAATCCAGACATCCTCTCATGATCCCAGACATCTGCCACCACCAATTTCATTCAAGGAATAGTAGGATTGGCTCCAGGGAGGTTGGAGCCCTTAAAGAATGGTACAAGGGCTGTGCACCCACTGCAGCCTCGTGGAAGAGAGACTGCAGCACTGCCCCACTGCTGCCCTGTCAACATACCTGTGTGAAGCCCTGTTTATTGGGCACTGCTTCATTTCTTGGGAAAGATGAGAGGAATGGAGAAGATGCCTCAGGGACAGAGGGCCTTGGGGGGTTTGAGGGTAGGGGAATTCAGCCTGGAGAGAAGTGGTAAATTTGACTCTGGTGGGGAGAAAATCTTACCTTTCTCCTGAAAAAAAGTTACTTGTAGGAACTTATTTTAACAGGGTCTCCATGAAATGAGGAGGTGGTTTTGCCCCTGCCTTTTCAGATGAGTAGCTGTGGCAAGTAAATTGAAGTGTAAATATTCTGAAGTTTTTGGTGCTGCATCTGCGATCACTTGAACCCTTTTTTGACAAGTATTACAACTTCAGCAGTTTCTGTTAATACAATGAGCTGCTGCCTTTATTCATATTTGCAGGTGTACCATAGTCCACTGCACCTTGGCCCCCAGTGGCCCAGCCAACATCACAGGGACAAGGACCAAATTTCCTTATGTCTTCATGGCAGGCTAAGTAAGATTTGGGCAGCAACTGAACTACAGAGCCATGCGCCAAGTAGAAGGGGGAAATATGTATTGAATAGCTGTGTGTTCAAAGCCAATTCTTTGGGCACTGAATCTTGTAGATGGGCACTTTTTGATCCTGTGGTTCAAGAGTATAAAATATCCTGTATCCACAAAAAAATCTAATTGAGATTTATAACCAGTTTCAGGATCAAAAAGTGCCCATGGCTGACCCTGCAACCTGAGTAGCGTTTTGCCTTTTCTGTAGTGCAGTGTATATCTGTGTGATACCAACATGAAACCAAACCAGCCTGGAGCCAATGTCTCAATGCAGAGCATTCCTGCTGATAGCTTATTTCACCCTTTTAAACCAGCAAATGTCCTGGGACAGATGGACAAATTAGGTGAGCTCCCCATTTAGTCCTTGAAGTGATTCTCTTAGTTCATGGTGACAAGCTCAGATTTGCCATATGGCTGCACTTGCAGGACTTAACACTTGCATTATATCCCTGTGCTTGGCTTGTGCAGAGACAAAAGCTTTGCCACATTTGTTGCACCAAGCCACCCTCTGGCTGCAAACTTGGAAAAGTCTCAAAATGTTAATTTTCATGGGATAAAGTTACCATCAAGGCATTAGCATGCCTGGAAAGGAGAACAAATAAATTCCTGTTCAGCTCAGAAGATACTCTTACTAGGGGAGTTTCTCCTGCTGAAGTCTTAGTTGATGGATGGGGAATACAAACATATTAACAGGCAGAGAGTGTTGTGCTGACTGTAAAAACAGACACAGAAAGTCTTTTGCTTTGTTGCTGAAGCAGTAGGAGGAGTGCCCAGGCTGCACACAGGTGGTAGACAAGCAAAAACCTGCGGAGTGGGATTTACATTCCTGCTATGCTCTGGAGCAGCACTCCCTGGCCATGCATTAACAGGCAAGAATTGCCAAGGAACTGTGTTGTGCACAGTCATGTCCCTCAGTGCCCTTCCCTGGCCCATCCATCACTGATCCTGACTTCTTGCTTCGCTTTCCAGCCCAGTGAGGACAAATTTTCCTTCTGCACTGCTCTTTGTATAGTGCCTTAGGTCAGGCTGGAAGAGTTTTGCGATGTCACGGGAGGGTGTCTGTGCTGCCTGGGGTTGTGCGAAGCATTTGGATGGTGCCTGAGCCTTCATTAAAACCACCAGCTTCATTAGGGGCTGCCTCCAGCAGCTTTGGGTCTGCAAATCAGTCTCTACAGTAACTGGTGTGGCATTTCTGTATCTCTGGGCACCCGGCAGCTCTTACCACTGCTGCTAAGCTTTGGAAGAGGAATGCAGTTTCTCACCTGCTCTGGCTGTGGGCACACTGTGGTGTGTTTTCTTACTTGGTGGCTCTGGTCCCTGTTTTCAGCCTTGTGGAGAAAGACAAAGTTTTTGTCCATGTAGCAAGAATAGTTTCAATTGACTGTAACCTTCAATGCAAGCATGAAAATACAGGGAAACTGGCAAGGTCAAATGTGCCTTCTCATTCTTTTATATGTGAATCCTTGGCAACTGGGTCTCTTCCCTGTGTTTGCAAGCTGCCAGCCATTATTGCAGGGTCCAGAAATCTTAAACTGCCACAATCAAAATCAATCTCTTCCTTCCCACATCGAACTTGGGAGATTCAAGGTGTTTTCATCTGGTTTCCTGCATACCCTGGGGGGCTGAAATTCCCAAACAGCCTGAAACTTCCCAAGTTGTAGAAAAACTGGGAAGGAGTTGAAGCTCTCCAGTGACATCACATTGTTCTGTGCTGGATGTCCATGGAAGCTCTATTGGGGAGTTCCAGTGAGCTGCTGCTCTGTGATTCCCTCTCCTCCCTATTCCCTCACTGCAGCTGGGCTGCCCCAAAAGCTGCTCCAGCAGCACCACACCCCAGCTTGGTAGGTTTGGGGAGAGAGCAAGTTCATATCACCCTTCAGCTGGTCTCTATTTATTTTCCACCACGTTGCTTACCCTTTTTCAGGGCAGACTTCAGGCACCACATGTTGGTGTGCTGTCCTACCCTGTCACAGCCCCACAGTCAGTGGGTGCACTCCAAGTTCAAAGGTCTCTTTGAATTGCTGCAGATCAATACTGCACAGCAAGGGAAGCAAAATATGCTGCAGAGAGGCCCCCAGATAAACAACACAGCAAAGTCCAGCAGAATCATACTGGTTTGTGGCAGTACCACTGTAAAATCTCATTCTTGTATTTATTTTGGTAAAAAAAAATCTGGGCAATTAAAATCTCACTCAAAGTGCCTGCTTTCCTTGTGTGTTCTCTCTGTCCTTTGAGGATTACGCTTCACTTTGGTGCAAAAGCTGTGACAGAATTCATTATTGTATCAGGCATGATGGTTGGGCTTGTTTTGGTTATGCAATGTGTGCTGGGAGCAGGGGGAGTCCTTGTCTTCTGCACACTGTCGCCATTCCTGCTGTCAGCCTGTAAAGCCAGGGAGGGGTTATTTCCCCATTTTCTCAGACCTATCATTTCAAATATGGTTTGAACCACCGTGGGCCATAATCAGGTTACTGGGGGTGACTGGGCAGGATTTACCGGGCAAATGTCCCAAGCCCCTCACAGTGTGGTGTGTCTTTCCAGGCACTGTGTGTCCTGCCATGTGTGATCAGCAAGCCAATACAGGTCTGCAAAAGATTATCTGGATACTGAAAAACCTTTGATTTCAAAATCATTCTTTGCATTTTTGTTGGGATTATCATAACTTCTTTATTTTTTTCCTGATATTGGCTGTATGGGGAGTGACTTGTAATCCAAGGTTCTCCAACTTCCGCCTTTTTTTTCCCACCCCTTGATCTCTGGCAGTCATAACACACAGAAAACATGACAGTGTGTTTTTCCACAAACGAATGATATCATAAATGAAGATTAGGGGTTATTTCGCCCTCTGGCAGAACAGGCTATTTGCACTGAAGGCCTTCCGCCTGCTCTGGAAGGTTAAAGAGAGGACAGGTTAGTGTGTGGGAGATTTAATTCGGACTTAAATACCTGGGATATAATGGTAAAGGTGAGAAAGCAGAATGCAGGGGAAGTAAGGATACATCTTTGTGCGTGGTGCCTGTGCGTGGATGTGCGTGCTCTCGCTTTTTTGGGTTTGCTTCAAATTGGCTCTGCTGTTAATCCATCCGGGTCCGAGGCACAAGAAATGAGCACCGCATCCACCTTTCCCGGTGCCGAAGGCTCCAGCTTGCAACCTTTTTGTCGCCAGCCGCGGGCAGCCGCCCTGCGTGCGCTCCCTCGCGTGCTGATCCTCTTGTGTCAGAATAAAGCTCCCGTGGTTTTGTTCTGAGGAGGGATGCGGCCGTTTGCCAGGTAAAATCCCAACGCAAAAACGTAGGGGTTAAAATGGGGGGAGAGCTACGGTGTCTCCCCAGCCCGGGGTCGGGGAGGAGGAGGGCGAGTCTCCCCCCCTCCCCAGCGCGGGATGCTAAAGCAGCGGATAAATAGGGCATCTGTGGAGGAGGGGTTTCCTCTTCCATGCCTGCCTGGTCGCACAGACAGTCCTCCTCGCAGCTTGGGATTTGCAAGCTGAGGAATGGTTTTTTCGTGCGAACAGTAAGTGCCGTGTTGGTGAGCGGTGCGGGCGTGGTGCCGGTGGGTTTTCCTGGACCCGCCGGCCCTGGGCGGCGGCGGCGGTGGGGGAAGCGATGGAGCCGCAGCTCGCCTGGACAAGTGGATGAGTGGGAGATGCGGCGTGTTAGCAGCAAGGATATAGCGTTCAGGGGCCTCTCGCTTAAAATCAGCTGTGCTTGGGGGGTTGGCGCCCGAGACGGTGGAGATCCGTGGCAACAACCTTTGGACTCGCCGGCGGGTGACGCGAGAAAAGCCTCCTCCGGCTTCACCTCTGTGCGCACACAGCCCGCGGGCACGGGGCGGCTGGCATTGCCCCAGGGCCGAGCACGGACGGAGAAATGGCCTTGCGTTTTATAAGAAGGCCTAAAATTTGCCTCTGGCATCACCTCTCCAAATCGGGTCTTTTGTCCCTCACACGGTTAAGCTCCCCCTGCAACTCACTGAACAAAGGTTTCCTGGGTTGTGCATCTCATTTGCTTTACCGGCTGGTAAACAATCCTGTCAGCTGGCAGGGCAATTTCAGCCCCTCCTCCTCTTTTCTGATGACATTTGTGCTCGTAAAGGGGAGTTTGGAATATATGTCAATGTTTTTCATTCCTTCAGACACAAACATTTGAATGTTAATATTTACCTTATTTGAGCTTCCCCGTACCTTTTCGTGCAGCATTTTGACAGCTAACATAATGCACTTGGCAGGCATTTTGTAAATCTTTTTGTTTGCGTGAATACATTTCAGTCAACCTGGAAGCTCCTTCTACTGCCATAATACTTCCTGAGCAGTTACTACAAATATTCTGTACATTTCTGGGGCTGTGTGGTGATTAAGCCTGAGGCAGCTTATGCGTTTCTCTTGTAACCCAATGCTGGCAATTTCATTGAGGGTATTAAGGCCCAAATCCAATCTCGAGTCAGGTCAGTTAGTCCTTCTGTTCACTTTTGCAGCCAGCTTTTAGTTACAATCTTACAGTTTTGTTCTTTTTCTGCCACTTCTATTTTGGTGTAAAGATTAAGAGTTTTAAAAACTGTCTTTGTTTGGCTTATCCCAGGCATCTTATATGGGTGTCTAAATGCTTTTATGAATCAGGTTATTTCTTTGGCTGGGCCCGTTGCAAAGGACAAGACAAGTCTGAGTTTGTTGAAGTTTTCTTTAGACTAGTGGTGATATTTATTGGATTTTTTTTAATTATTACCTTTTTTTTGTTTCTGAAGGCATGTTGAATGGTGGCAGGTGAGCTCTCACTGGGAAGTGAACAGTGCATAAGTAGGCGTTTTTCAGTAAACAGTTTTGCCTGTTTGACCAAATAACTTGAGAATCACACCTTGTAGAGGAATAATTCACTCAACAGTGGTGGCACCTTGCATCCTCTGGGTAACTGGGAAGAACTGGTTTCCTCTGCTGCCCTTTGAACTTTTATTGTTAATTCACTGAGTATTGAGTGATTGGTCACCTGGACCTTTGGGTAAGCTTTTGTCTCTAAGCTTGAAGGCCTGCACTGTGTACTCCCACCCAGCTCCCAGCAGGGCTATCTTTCCCAACAAATGGTCCCTTCAGGATGCATCTCAAAACAGTTAATGAGTTTTCTGTCAGGCAAAGACCAGGTGATTTACAAGAATACTTGCAGTGTGCAGATAGATGGCAGATAAACGGCAGTTCCCCGTGACTTCTGTGCAAGCTGAGGATGCTCAAATTTTTCATTGTTTCATCTGTTGCTTCAGTGTAGAACCCTGCCCTTTACCTCGGGCTCTCTGCTGAGAAAAGCAGATCAGCCAATCTGAGCATCTGGACAAGGCTGCCCTCCCTTTTACACACTGCACTAGTGTGAACTTGTGTTAGGTTTTTATTATTTTTTTACTGTTTAGCTCAAGTTTGAGATGAATGACTTAGAACATTAAGGGTGGTTAAATGACTGACAAATGCTATATTCTATGCAGAATGTGTAACAGATTAAATTGCTTAATTACAATGGTGTGTCTAATGACAATTGCTATAAAATAAATGCAAGTTCAAGGTACCACGGTTATCTTGTCTTTGAGACTGTTGCTTATAGTAACACTAGAAGATCAAGGCCCACACATTTATGGTGATATTCATACCATGAAATTTAGAATGATTTCTAAGCCAAAGTAGTATTGGAATGGTGGTGCAAAAAAACCACACTTGGATTCTAAAACTCTTGTTTTTTAAATTTATCAATTGTGCTTGCAGTCATAGAGACATTTATTTATAATCTAATATCCCTTGGTTTTGCTTTGGACTTCCTTGGGTATGTTTACCTACCTGTTCCCCAACATGCAGACTGAAAAAAGATGTTTTGCAACCTATGAGTCTTTCTATAATGCAACTTCAGGATGGGAAGCAGTTGGATACAGGCGGAGAAGAAGGTACAGGGAAGCAAAGATGATCCTGAGCAGTATGGCAAGCTGTGGTCTCAGCAGGTCAGCTGTGGCATCAAATGGTCCCAGGATGTACATCTCTTAGAGGTCGTCAGAAGAACATTTCCAAAGCACTAGTGGGAAATGTAGAATAGCAGAGAATAAATTCCCACAGGATACAGTGCAGCAATCAAGCCTTGCTTTCCTTCCAACTGGCCTGAAATCATGCAGAGTTAACAATGCAATGTGTAGATGTTTGGCTCAGGCTCTTCCACAGGCCTGGATCTTCTAGTGGTTCTTCCCTTTGGTTCTCAAGACAAAGTCTGTGTTGTCCCATCTCTCCAGGGAGAAGGATTCCTGAGTCACCTGTCTTTGGTGGGCCACACACTGAGGAGTCACAGGCCCTACTGAGCATCATAACCAACTGGATCCAAATTGACTGATGGGACTGGGGTGGAGGAAGAATTAGTTCTCCTGGGCAAATTACTGCCAGCTCGTGATAGCACAAGAAAGAACTGCAATGGCACGTTCATTGAGTACCACTTAACAGAAGCAGAACCAGGAGCAGGAGGATTTGTATAGCAGCTGTTTGCTTGGGAGCCAGGTGCTGTCTGTATACAGAGTTGAACTTGGGAGCAGGGTTCTGAAAAGAGCTTGTTAAGGAAAGTGAGAGCAGCTAAATGCTTTTGTCATCCCATGGGTTCCTCTCTGTCGGCTGCAGCAGTGAAAAACACAGTCAGTGTATAGAGGCAGCTGCTTTGCACTTTCTACCAGTATTAATGGCTTTGTGGGTGCAAGGCAGGAACGAGGTGGACCATGGGCTTGGGCCAAATCCTTCTTGCTGGCTTGCAGGGTTACATCAGTCAGACAATACTAATTTTACTCTTTGGAGAGTGCAGAGTTGCTAAATACCTTCCAGGAGTCCTAGTGTAGGACTGTGTTCTTCTCACCCTCCTTGTAAAACAACTGAAAGTACTGCCTGGTCCTTTTGGGACAGGAGGTAGGGGAAGGGGCTTTTCATGTCCCTAATCCATATGAGACCCCAAATTTGCTGGCCATACTCTGTACCTTCACAGTAACCAACAGGACTTAACAAATCCAGCAGGTTCATTCCCACATCTCCACAAGTGCTTTACCTTAAATCAAGTGTCTAGCTGACGTATGTATCCTCTCTGATTACCTTAAGGTTGCTAATAAGATCAATTGTTGCTTTCAGAGTGGCATATTCTGTATGAATTAGCTGTGCTGCATATCTCCTGTCATTGTATCAACAGGCAGCTGCTGATTACAGGCAGTTTGGACCCCTCGCCAATAAAACTTGCTGGGATAGTTTGGCAGCAGGCAGGACAGAGGGCCAGGATACTTCCCATTTTCCTTGCAAGGGAGGGGCAGAGCTTTGCATGAAGTCAACATCTGGGTACCCTGTCAGGGCACTTCTGTCTTGGGTAATCTGTCCCTGCCTGTCCCAGACCCAGCTTGCACAAAGCTGATGTTGCCAAGATGAACGTCAGGGTTCATCTCAGACCCCTCAGCCACTCCCCTGCATTTTGGGACATGCAGTGATCCCCTTGTACAAGCTGCCCTTGAAGTCCCACTGCTGGTTTTGTTTAGCTGGTGACAGTTCTCAGCCACTGCAGCCAATGAATGGGAAACGTTTCAGCCTTTTCACAAGACATACTTTAACTTTTTGCACTGCATTTGGCTACTTCATTAACTACCAAGATCTAGATGGCAATCTCTGAAGTAAGTCTGAAGTCAGAAGTGTCATCCTGGTGTTGCCTTTTTATTAGTTTTTTTGTTGGGAATTGCAGTTAATGAGAATTTCAAAGAAAGATTTGAGAGCAATTTAGCAGATATTCCTCCAACACATGGGGACGGATTTGCCAAAATGTAAAAGTGTGCTACTTGGATAATTTGAGGGGCTGATAAGGGGTTTTGACATGGGAATATGCTGTCAATAAATAATGGAAATAAAGAAAAGTTTGTCTGCAGTTTGAGACCTGTGCTACAAACAGCTCTAAGAAAAGAAAGTGGTCTTAATGGTTCATTTGCTAATGCACTGCACAAGTCTCTCTAGCTATTGGATTTTCTCCCCCTTCAGGATTGTTTTTTAAATTTTTCACCCATCAAAAGAGTCTGGCACATCTCTGTATGTTCCAGTGTGGTGTTTAGAAGAGCTTTTAATGTTGTGATGCTACAAGCTCTGTAGTAGTCGTTGTTCAGGCCTTCTCCTCTCCTGTCAGCATCCAGAGTGAGGCACTGGAGCAGGTTGTCCAGAGTTGTGGATGCCCCCTGGAAGTGTTCAAGGCCAGCTTAGATGGGGCTCTGAGCAACCTGGTCTAGTGGAAGGTGGCTGGGGGGTTGGAACAAGGTGATCTTTAGGTCCCTTCCAACCCAAACCAGTGTATGATTCTGTGCTTTGCCCAGGGTGTTGGTTTGGACAGATCCTGCCTCTCTTGGCAGAGTGGTACCTTTTGCTGATTAATGTGGGCCTGTCAATTGCTGAAGAACACACTGAACATAATTCACAGCAGGAAAACCAGACCATAGAGACCCATTTTAGTTTAACTGTGGCATGTTATGGTACAAATCCCCACTTAGATGTCTAGTGCTCACTAGCACATGAACATTCACCCTGCTCATGTAGTTTCATTAAAGCATTCACACAAGACCTTCTTGCAGCTTTAGAGCAGGGACCTGCTGAGCCAATTTAGGTAGGTTTGGACTAAAACGTAGCTCTGATTTACAGGCAGCAGCTTGGTGTGACAGTAAGTGCTTCATGAAGCCATGCCTGTCATCACCTTCTACTAATATCCTTTCCACTGATTACTGACCTTTGTAACAAAATGTTCTTCCTGATTTGCTTAGGGTGAAGAAACTGAAGGAAACATTTGCTTTTATACAACTATTGGACAAAAACATGAGTAACCTTCGCACCTGGTTGGCCCGAATTGAGTCTGAGCTTTCCAAGCCTGTTGTTTATGACATCTGTGATGACCAAGAAATCCAGAAGAGACTGGCAGAACAGCAGGTGGGATATAGCAGCAGCCACAGTAAATGAGCTAAAATGCTGCTGATTAGTCCTGGTTTAAAATCATCTGTTTCTTTTCTTTAGCAAGCCCTTCTAACTCTTTGCTTTTCATGGCATGTTCCTGCCAAGATGTGCGACGTGGAAAATTCTTATTTGCTTGCAGTAATTTAAGTATTGTGTTGAATTACCCCCACTTCTGCCTTCCCACTTTCACCCAAGGAAAACATGCAAAATACAAAGAAAAGCATTTTAAATTTGTTCAGTTCAGTTCAGCAGACTTCCTAAGGGCTAGGCAGGGCACAGACAGTGGGCAGAATACATGAGGATGACTTAGACTGACAAGGCGTGAATGCTGCTCTCCTGCAGAGTGGCTAAAGTGGCTGTGACTGATTCAAGTGCTGTGATGTGATGCACTGCCCTCACTAGCTCAGTTCTCTTCCCCTCCTTGCACACAGCAGAGCAAGCTTGGCAGAGTAGGATGTTGGAGCTTTAGAGGGTGGACTTGTGCAAACACACCTTTGGCTGAGGCCTGACCCAGTAGGCAGAAGATCCCTCAGGGTTGGGTGAGATGGTCTGTGAATCCTGCTGAGGCAGTAAGTGTGAACCAACCTTGCACCACTGGGTGTTGGATGCCTGTGGGTGGGTATTTATCCAAGGCAGTGGCTCACCAGGGGGATCTTAAGAGATGAACTGGATAGTCCTGGAGTAAATTTCTCTCACCAGCAACCAGAGAACAAAAAGGAACTTCTCCAAAGCACAGGCTCACTGGTGGAGTCAGCCTTTGCTCAGGGCTGTGCTATAAGTCTGCCCAGGTTCTAAGTGCTCAGCTCTTTGTGGCCTTTGTGTTAGACAAGAATATTTGCCTAAAACTAAAGATGAAGAATAAATCTGTCAAGCTTGGAAGCTTTATGTCATCTGCCTTTAAGAACACCTCTTGTTATCCTTCTCATCTGTCCCATCTTTTCTCTTTGGGTTCTGCTTTCATGTGTAAGGAGTGATCCCTGAGTGACCCAGACCTGAGGGCTGCGTTCTCTGCTGGTTGATAGGGCTCTCCTTGCACTCACATCCCACACATCATGGGCAGGCCCAGCTCCTCTGTGACAGGAGTGCAAGTGGCTCCCTCCAACTCCACTGCAGGAGCTGGTCAAACACCAGAAGCCTTGGCTCAGTACCTCTGATGGTTTCATCTGCAATGTGAATGGTCATGTAAATAACAAGGAAATATTTTCTCCCTATCCAAACCTTTTGCATTTTCAAAGGCCATGATAAATTGCCAGGCAGAGCAGAGAATGGGGCACAAAGGAATTGTGTCCAAACTAATTTATTTTTATTATGAGCATCCAAGCTTCAGCTGGCTGTGAGAGCCATCATTTGCTGCTCAGAGGTACTGATTGTTGTTTGGATTCCACTTCAAATGCAGACCTCTGGGCACCTCTAGACTCCTTATACTATAACTTTTTTAACAGGCTGAGTATGAGAAGACTGTGCTGACTAAAAGACCACAGTAAAGAAAAGTTAAAAGCCTCTTTTTCTTCGCATCAGAGAAACATTTATCTGAATGCAGAAAGTGAAAAGATCCTTCTTGGTTTTATCTGAACAATTATTTCAGCAAGAGTTGAGTGATGCTGAGAAATATGCCCTACAGGCTGCTTTTATTTGACATCCATGACTGGAAAAGCTTTACCTGTTCAATCTTGAATAGTGACATCTAAAAGCATTGTTCATCCACAGAGATGTTCTGTGGCATATTGGTTCAATTAAAAGATGAAGATTACAACATGAATAATGATAATAATTTTAAGATTGCAAAGGTGTTTGGGTTGGACTCAATGATCTTGGAGGTCTCTTCCAACCTAGTGATTCTGTGATTCTGTAATGCAAAAATCTAGCAGTGTGCACTGTGTCTAAGCTCTCTGGGCAATGCTGTGCAGAGTTGAAGGAAAAGTACCTTTGGGGGCTCAATGTATGTTACTGGCCCCCTTAGTTTGTTTTATTTGTCTCAGTACAGTCAGGCCATTTGGAAAACAGCAAAGATTCTGCCTAGGGCTATTCCGTGGATTCAGGCATAACCCAAGTCATGACCAACATTACCATAGTGCAAGTTAGAATTAATTTCTAATCTGTAATCAAAATTCTTGTTTTCACTAATGCAGCTGTAAATCCAGTGAAATGTAATGAATTCAGAAGAGATTCTCCAGGTACCAATAATGGGGTGGAGCCTGCTCTCAACTGTACAGCCTGTGTTGAAAAGATGCAGATGCACCTTGCTCAGAAAACAGCTGTGAATCTTTAATAACCTGTATAAAATGCAGTATAGTCTCCTTCAGGCAGTCTCTTATCCATGTAAAGACTTTCACTTCTACATTCCTTAAAGCTGTTCATTACTACAAATCCCACAAGCCATATTTTGCTCAGCTTCTCATTCAGGTACCCATGTAACCACTGAAGATTGCCACTGGGTGATACTCAACTCCTTGCAGCTTGTTGACTTCTGAGAATATCTTCCTTCAACTCCTTTTGCATTTACTACAAGCTGTGTCTGTTTGGGGTTTTTTTGTTTGTTTTATTCTGGGTTTGTTTTCAGGTTTTTTTAAGTCTAGAGCAAAACCAATTCTGCTTCATACGTTCACTGAAACCAGTAATACCATTTAATGGGAGTTCCAGTTCACTGTTGTCAGAAAAATACTCGTTTGTGTTTGTTATTCTAGTGTTATTCAAGCAAAAGTCTCTTTGTCTTTCATTAGAAAAGCCAGAAATGGGTTCAAAAAATGGAAATGTAGTGGACATTGTAATTTTATTAATTTATAGCTGGGACCATTGAACAGAGCAATATTTCAATAAGAAATAATCATAATAATTATAATAATTATAATAATAATTCAATAAGAAATATTTAGGTAAGGCTTTTTTTTTGACCTGTCATTCAATTACATTGACTTTAGGAGCAGTGATGGGTACAGAGTGAAAGGCCAGACTATCATGGAGGTGCACGCTCTGGAGAGGAAACCTGTAGTGTAGATTAGACAAAAGGTCTTTGCCAGACCCTTTAAAACAGTCTGTCAAAAGCTTTACAAGAAGGAATAAGAAAAGTAATGTAACACCAGGTACCTGTGTGCTGTGTTTCTGTGTTTCATGCTCCCAGCCTGTGATCATACAGTCACTAAAATACACATACTGTACTAGGAGTTCTCTGACAAGTCTTACACTGCAGTAAGTTAATGTGAGACAGTCAGCTTGTTCTGTCAAGATTAAGAAGAATTTATTAATGGGATATGTAAGGTTTGTATTTTGAATGCACATTAAAATTGTCCAGATTGTTAATGAGAAGATTGAGTTGAGACTGAGGAACCAAAGCTGGACAATCCCTTTTTGCATGGCAGTTGTGTCCTGATCTGTCAGCCTGTCGTTTGCACAGCTCATCCTGCAAGTCTGTTTTCTAAAGCTTTTCCTGACACACAAATTACTCTTTCCCCATCCATTTTGAAAGGGTATGTCTGAAATGTAGCCACACACATTTCCTTCCACTCAAACTGTTCTTTTGCCAATGGCAGGATCTGCAACGAGACATAGAGCAACACACTGCAGGTGTGGAATCTGTGTTTAACATTTGTGAAGTCCTGCTACACGACTCTGATGCGTGTGCTAATGAGACAGAGTGTGACTCCATCCAGCAGACCACCAGGAGTTTGGACAGACGGTGGAGAAACATTTGTGCCATGTCTATGGAAAGGCGAATGAAGTAGGTCCCTTTTCCTTACTCCTCCTAAAGAAGTCTGTGCCAGCATTTTGAAGAAATGCTGTGGCTTTTGCCACAAGCTGAATTTTGAAAAGATAAAAAATAATCTAAAATTACAGCTTGGCTCGTGATAAAACCTTTCCATTTTTGCACTCTCAGAATCGAGGAAACCTGGCGACTGTGGCAGAGGTTTTTGGACGACTATTCTCGCTTTGAAGATTGGCTGAAATCATCTGAAATGATAGCAGCAAGGCCCAATTCTTCAGAGGTTTTGTACACACATGCAAAGGAGGAACTGAAGAAATTTGAGGTGAATTTTTTAACTTTTGTATGCTCAGCAGCAGGCTGAATGATCAGGCTGCTGAAAACTTACTGTCTGTGTGAAGTGGCCAGATCACTGGAGAGCACTGGTTTGGCATTGGTGATGTACAGAACATAAATAACGTGGCAGTGTGCAGCTGCAAGATGTCTGGCTGATGTGTTTGTCTTCAGAATTCTTTTTAACGTGGAGAATCCAGTGCTCTAAACTGACAAGATCCTACTCATAAGTTAATACCTTTGTAGGCCGATACTTACTTTTTCTTTCTTTCCTTAATAAGCTAAACCCAAGCAGATGATTATGCAGATGATATTAGCAGATGGAAGGTCTGTTTTTAAGGGAAGGGCATCGTCTCTCTTGATGGATAGTGTCATCTGCATCCTTTCTCTTACCAGCCAGGGGATGAGTTCACTGCTTTGCCTTGCAGGCGTTCCAGCGGCAGATTCACGAGCGCCTCACGCAGCTGGAGCTGATCAATAAGCAGTACAGGCGCCTGGCCCGTGAGAACCGCACCGACTCCGCCAGCAAGCTGAAACAGATGGTGCACGAAGGAAACCAGCGCTGGGATAATCTCCAGAAACGAGTCGCTTCCATTCTGAGGAGACTCAAGGTAATGGCACGGTGGGGTGAGAGAGAGAGGAGCATTTGCGGGTTTCTGTATGTGTTACCCAAGGGCAAAACATACACCGGAGCAGCTGCGTTGTGTTGGTTTGAGCCTTGAGCTGCCAGTGTGGGAGAGCAGCTCTGGAAAGGTCACTAAGTACGTGGTGGAAGCCCGTCCTTAGTAGCTGAAGAAAAGCATAAGGGAAGAATGAGTGCAAATTTTGGAAGGTCAGTTTCCACTCTTGCTGCTACTATCACACTTTCCTCTTACCCAGTCTTGTAATGGGTGGATGTGTTCATGCACTTGGACCTTTCCACAGATAAGAGGCAGAGGGACAAAAGGGCTCCAGTGCAGATATGGTTTGGAGTTTGCAACTCACCTCTACTTCATGACAAATTGTGATTCACCTACAAGGCTTTAAACATGGAGGTGTGATGGGCCTGATGAAGAATGTTGACCAGGGATATATTTGTGACACTCCAAAGTACCCCACTTGTCAGTTAAACTGATCTCTGGGCAAATGTTCTGTACTGTACTCTGGGGGAAATTTGTCACTGCCTGATATTTAAATATAGCAGTGCTGCAAGCAACTGACAGGGAAAACTATTAGGTCCCAAAAGTCAGTGGATGAGGCTGTGAGAGGAGTGATTGAGTTTGGTCTCAATCACTTGGTGCAGTTATGAGTTCTTGTGTTTGGGATGTGTTACATGATCCCCTTCCTGAACAGTAAATCCGCCCAAGAAAACAGGCAAGCTTCGTGTGTGTTGGCAGCTTCTGTGGGAGATGGCAGCAGGGAGAGTTCCTCCTGGCTACCACACTGAATAGTGCATTAATTACACTGGTGTTGTCATCTGTGATCCAGCTTCTCTGTTGTAAAATTAGTAAAAACTGATTTTAATCTCATAGTTTTAATTACTTTAATTGGAGATGAGTTTTGCTTCCTTTGTCTATCTCTATTTAGATATTTAGAAATTTAGTGCAGATTAACTGTCCAGTCTGAGTCCAAAAAACTGTTACACTCATATAAATGATGTGGGAGAAGGCCTGCAGTATAGAATCAAGAATATAGCTTTATAGGAGCAACTTGCACTGCTGAAGTTTTATTCTCTCTTTGATACAGATAGTGTACTAACATAGGACACCATTCTAGCATTGGTACAAGAAGGGGCCAGGCATGCTGCCATTTTTGCCCTGATGGCCTTCAATGTGAACAGGAGTTTTGAAACAAAACACTTTCCAGAAGAGCCCTGTGACCAACTTTTCTGGTAGCTGAAGTCTTACATTGACTCCTTTCTTCCCATCCAGCACTTCACCAATCGGAGAGATGAGTTTGAGGGGACAAGGGAGAGCATCCTTGTTTGGCTCACAGAAATGGACCTCCAGCTGACAAATGTGGAGCACTTCTCAAAAAGTAACTTTGATGACAAAATGCGACAGTTAAATGTACGTATCCTTATAGAGCAGTTATTTAATACAGCCCAGCTGATCTGTTGGACTGCCCTCTCTTAACTGGATCATCTGCTTTTCTGAAACTTCAGAATAGCCACCAGATCTCTGTAGGGCTGTATTTGTTTGAAGACACCAGTATATTTTTAAAACATATTGTCTGAATCAAGATTAAGCTGTACAGTGTTTAATTCAGATTCAGTGTTCAAGCTCAGTTCTATCCTGCCGTTTTCTCCTGCCACTGACTGTCGATGGCAATGATACCTGGCCTGGAAAGTAGCAGGTGCTGGTTAACAGTAAAAGCTACATTCCTAAATTCGGGCGCTTTTTTGGTGAGAATTTTTTTTTGAATTGGCATCCTCTGAGCGCATTGGTTGTAGCTGGGACTTTCAACGGAAATAAGGAATGTGCAATGATTCTAAAGAATATACTAATTCTTTGCTACTTGCTCATATGCTGCTATCTGCTTTCTCCCTGCACTGTTAATTGTTTTGGCATGTAGATTTACTCTTGTGTAGGCTGGAGGCTACTCAGTAGCAACTTCTCTGCTACTCAGACAAAGATTGTGTGTACCCAACAGAAAAAATAAACTCTGATTAGCTGAACTTCTTGCATCGTGATCCTCTGCAGGCTTAGGACACTGCAGTCATGATGTCTGCATGGGTAGAAAATGCCACTTCATTTGGAACTGTAATTCTGCTGAAAAAAACAAACCTTTGGACCTCTTGAGTAAAAAGATATTTGCCAAATTCAATTAGACAACAATGTCAATTGCTGCTTGTCTTTCACTGCAGTGGGCCAGAAAAGAAGGAAAAACCTTAGTCCAGAAAGGGCTGATGCAGAAGTAATTATTTTTCTTGTATGTTCCAAATAGGGTTTCCAGCAGGAAATAACGCTGAACACCAATAAGATTGATCAGCTTATTGTTTTTGGGGAGCAGTTGATTCAGAAGAGTGAGCCTTTGGATGCTACCCTAATTGAAGATGAATTGGAAGAACTGCATCGATACTGTCAAGAGGTGTTTGGGAGAGTTGCCCGGTTCCACCAAAGACTGACTTCAAGGGATCCTGTAAGAATCAACAATTATTTCAATTCTCAGACTAGGTTTTGGTGTTCGAATTGCAATGCTCATTGCTTTCCCATAGCAGCTTCACTGAATGTTTTGAGCTGAAAGGGGTCAGGAGCTCCACAGCAGATGTGCCAGCTTTGCCAAATCTTTGTTGCTAGTCTTGTATCCTCACACCTCTCCTGGTTGGACTCCATCTGAAGAATCTGGATAATAGCATGGAAGTAGTTCACATGGTTCATATTTACGTATTAGTGGCTTGAGGTCTTCAAAAGCTTTTTTAATGTTTTCAATATCACTTTGTTTTCTTTAATTTCAATAATGTGCTTAGAATATCTCTTGGGATATGTATTTGGGAGGCTCCATCTGTCCACTTTGTTGTGAGAACCCAAAATGGGGAACAGCATGCACTTTGCTTTTACCTGAGAAAATTCAGATGGTTCTCGGTTTGCTTTGGCTCAAAAAGAAAGAACATCTATTAGAAAGCCAGATAAAGGAAGTAACATGAACAACTACAATAGCTGTTTACCCCTGCCTGAGCTTCATTTCCTTGCTGACCTTTGAAGCCCATTTGGAACTGGGTACCCCCTCCCTGCAAACTAAAGAGAGATGTTATGGTGGTGGTTGAGTGTCTTTAAAGAGGGAAGGTAGCTCCTGATGTGAGGATTGTTTTGGCAAAAGAGGAAGGAGAGAGGAATGGTGTTTCCCTTTAGTTTTAGACATATGGTCTTTGATTGCTGCAGCTGACCACAAAACCATCCCTGGTAGTACTGTGTGGCTCAATCATTAGCTCATTAAGCACTGTACATCTCTTGTAAACTTTACTGATATGCAGTAATTGTTACTTATTTGTAGGGGTTGGACGATGAAAAAGATAACTCTGAAAATGAGACAGATCAAGAAGACTCCAGAGAAATCCAGACTGATCCTTGGCATAAGAAGGCCATCAGTGAGGGGCCCTCATCAACACAGTCTCTTTGCCACCTTATGCCCCCTACTCAAGGTCATGAGAGATCAGGCTGTGAAACCCCTGTCAGTGTTGACTCCATCCCACTCGAGTGGGATCACACAGGTGATGTGGGAGGTTCTTCCTCTCATGAAGATGATGAAGAAGCAACATACTACAGTGCTCTGTCAGGTGAGAACCAATGTCTGGCAGTTTGGTTTNTATTTGGGAGGCTCCATCTGTCCACTTTGTTGTGAGAACCCTAAATGGGTTTTGAGAAAATTCAGATGGTTCTCAGTTTGCTTTGGCTCAAAAAGAAAGAACATCTATTAGAAAGCCAGATAAAGGAAGTAACATGAAC
>WEIV01027497.1:513418-548276 GCA_013390005.1 Calyptomena viridis | reverse complement strand
ATCTCTTGGTGAAGGGATTGATATTGTCTAAACCGATATTTTCTCTTCAGAAACATAAGGTTCTTAGAAGCTTTACTTTTTAAGAATGTTTGAAAATAGTACCAACAACTTACTTTGTTTTTTTCTCTTTGCTCTCCCTCATTGTTTCAGTTGTTTTTAATAGTTGAAAAATATTGAATAGTGAGGAAAATGACATTATTCTTTTTTCAGATGTAGAAATCACTGAAAACCCTGAGGCATATCTTAAAATGACCACAAAAACTTTGAAAGCATCTTCTGGTAGGCACCTGCTAATGCATGTGTCTGAACATGGCAATCTCCCTGTGCTGCACGCTATATTCCTCAACCTCTCTCATATGTAATGTCTGACTTCCTGCCTTGTGTGGACACCATGTCTCATCCTGTCATGGTGTTCTTACGCTGCAGTATCCACATGTACATTACAAAGCAGTCCAGAACATACCATTCAGAGTTTGCCTGGTAAATGCCAAGGTGGTTAATGTGCATTTCATTGTATTGACCCAAAGTCTTTTGGTACTTTCTCGGTGGTTTGCTCTGGGTAGTGTCACTTTTTTGGTTGTTTCTAATTTTGGTTGCATAATTACTGAAGGCAGTAGCTTCAACTCTGCAAGTATTTTTCATGGTGTGTGCATGACAGAACCATGTGTGTCCTGTCTGTTAAATCCAAAACAAGTGTTCTACAAGTCAGGACGTGTCTATACTTGTCCCTACTGACATGCATTGCAGATCTGTGATAGTGTTGTTGGGATGCAAACTTTCCAAAACCACGGTGCAGCCTTTTCCTTTTATTTTTTTTGAATATTCATACCTGTATTCAAGCATTTTCCAGAAGAAAACAGAATGTCCCATAACTGCATGGCTCTCATCTCATTACCTTTGAAACACTGTTGATGTTTTGCAAATGTGCATGCTTTGCAAGGAAAGCTGCAAAACTGTCATTTTTATGCCATAACTTGATGCCATTTTATTCAAAGCGCTTTCTAACTTTAAACAAAGCAGCAGCTTCCCCATGGAAATGGGATTTTGCACTCATGATGTATGGTCTTGGTTTTATTTGTTTCAGGAAAGTCTGTTTCAGAAGCTCATCCTTGGCATTCTCCAGGTAGCCCAGTCTGCAGGAAACACAGATATAACCAGGCAGAGATGGTCGGAAATGTGTTGTCTAGTCCAGTGACAAGTACTCCCTATAAGCCAGACTATGTGAGTTGGAGGCTCTGTGGGCACTGAACCTGTTCTACACAGTCTGTTTGTTGTTCTGTGTAACTCCATCCTCTTCCTTTCCCCAGCATCAAGGAAAGCATTAGTTATTGGGGTAATGTTCTTCATGCAAACTTAGACAATATTTCTGGTGGCTCAGGTCACCAGTGAGTCACCACTTGCTAGAAATTTAAGCAATTCAGAACAATCATGCTGGGCTTCTGGTCAGAGTCAACATCTGGAGGAACTTCCTTCCTCTGTTGTCATAGACTCCAGGAGAATTTAACCCCCACAAAGGAGAGAGTGTGAATACTCTCTTGTGATAATTACTGACTTACCTCCCTTTCCTGAGCAGACAAGTTTGAAGGGTCCTTTTCTAGCATGCAACCCACCATTTAATCTGCTTCTAGGCACTGAAAAATGTGCCAAAATGGCTTATTGTTCGTTGGTACCTCAGCCTTGGTGGCTGTTTGCCAGCCATGGCTTTGCCAGCAGCTGCCAGGCTCAGTGGATCTGCACTGATTGTCAGCACTTCTCCAGACAGGACAGTACTGGTATCTGGCTGCTTTTGTCATCATTAATCCAGCCTTAGAGTCAATATTGCCAAGACTCAGAATGCAACAAAGAGTGTCAGAAAATGTACATTGTCTGGTACATGTAGTGCAAAAGCAATTAATTTGCCATGTCCAGTCTTGCAATAATTAGCATCACTATGGAGTGTGTTTGTTTACTGAAAATGCACAGAGAGCCAGTATAAACTGTTAGCAAAGACACAGAAGGCCAGTGCTGAATCTGACATGCAAGAGCTCAGCAGCAGCTCAGCCAGCCCAAAGTAACACAAATTAAGTTTAACCTTTTACACCTTGTTAACCTGCAGGGCTCACCAACCAAAATGTCTTTCCAGGTGAAGCAGCTCAGCTCTGCAAGCAGCAGCAGCAGCAAAGAGAAAATTCCATCTGCTAATATGAGTGATGAAGAGCCCCAGGATGACCAAGAGCTTGTGAATATAGCAGCACCAGAGAAGCAGTCAGGTACAGAGCATTAGGAGTGGCTTTGGGGCTGTGCTGTGACTCTGGGGGGAACAAAGCAGGGATGACACAAAGGCAGCACATTTCCCTTGGGAACAAAATAGAAGTAAACCACTATCCTCCAAATTAATGTATTTTGCCAAGATTTGCTAAGCCTTCTCACCCAGTTCTGTCCAACCTGTGTGTGCTGTTCTGCCTTTTCTGCCAGAGTTAAGGCTTTTGTCTCTTATAATATACTTCTATCTCTTTGCAAGTTGTAATGACTGGGAACAATTTCACTCTTGTGTGATATTGAATGCTTCAGAGACTTTTAATCAGATTTCAAACCAAAGAAGCGGGTCTCTGTCTAAAATAAGATTACTGTGTTTAGCTATTGGTACTCCATATAACAAGATGCTACAGCTCCCATGTGCAGACATGTTTTGTCAAAGCTGGCAATGTTTTCTGTTCTTCGCTGTCTTCACTGTAGTCCTTTTCTCCAAATAGACCAACAAGCTGGTTCTTAACCTTTTAAGACTTCATTCCTCTTTTCAGGTGCTTGAGATTGTAATAACACCTTGTACTGCAATCACAAAAGTGAATCATGATAAAAAGAAGGCTGCAGATATATGTACCAGCTTCCTTAGTTTATGTCTCTGGTCTCACAAGTGTTCCAGGGTTGTGCCTAAAACATGGGATGAATAGGAAAAGCTCTGAGAAGGGCTTCCAGAAATAGTGATCACACATCACACATGGAGGTGGCATCTCCATGTCAGTTAGCACTCAGGTAATGAAATGGGGAGTCACAGAATGGTTTGGGTTGGAAAGAAACCTTAAAGACCAACTAGATCTGCTCCCCCTGCATGACAGGGGCACCTTCCACTAGACCAGGGTGCTCCAAGCTGGCCTTGAACACTTACAGAGATGGGACATCCACAGCTTTTCTGGGCAATCTGTGCCAGTGCCTCACTAACTTCACAGTCAAGAATTTCTTCCCAATATCCCATCTAACCCTGCCCTCTGACAGTTAAAGCCTTGTCCTGTCAGTCCATGCCCTTGTCCAAAGTCCCTCTCCAGCTCTCTTGGAGCCCCCTTAGGTACTGGAAGGTGCTCTGGGGTATCTCCAGAGTCTTTTCTTCTCCAGGCTGATCCCCCCTCAGCTCTCTCAGCCTGTGTTTGGAGGAGAGGTGCTCCAGCCCTCTGACCATCTTCATGGCCTCCTCTGGACTCACTCCAGCAGCTCCATGTAGACATAAACCACAAACTCAAGTCCTAACTGCTGGATCATATTTGTCCCATGATGAATCTTGGGGTCCACCAAATTACAGCTGGGCTCATTGAATTCCATCTCCTTAGATTTACTCTGTTCTTCAAAGTGAATTAATGTGATTAAAATCCTTTGTGTCATTGTTATGTGGATAAGGTGACCAGTAATATGAAACTTAGGCTGCAGAATCTTCAGGAAAAATGTGTCTGGATAACAGCAATACACAACAACAATTATTTGGCCTTGAGTAGGCTGGAGAATAATTTACTCATAAAACTTCTTGCATCAGCTTTATGCACTCTGCACATTAGTGAAGATTTACATGTATCTTATTCTGTGATTTGTAGGTATTATTGATAGGTGGGAGCTCATCCAAGCTCAAGACCTCAGAAATAAACTTAGGATGAAACAGAAATTGCAGCAGTGGCAGCAGCTGGACTCAGATCTCAGTGACATCTCTGCTTGGCTTGATAAAACTGAGGAAGAGCTGGAAGAGCTGCAAAAAGTGAAAACCCCAACGAGCATGCAGGCAATGGAACAAAGGGTCAAGAAATTGAAAGTAAGTTATGGCATATACTGAGAAGGGGGATTTCAAGATGCTGGTGCTCTTTTATCACTGTGTGTGTGCTCCTGAATGCCAACAGCAATGTTCATATGCTACAGGGGAGCTAAACTGCTCTCAGCTAAGAGGACTAAAGAGGTCCATGTTAGGCAAAGTATCTCTGCTTCATATGAGAGATTTGCAGGCAGTAGGCCTGGGTACAGCATGCAGTCAGGCTGAAATAAAAACCTTTCCCTTTGTTTTCTTGCAGTGATATCACATCTTTCCCTTGTGCCATTTCCCTCTGTGCAGACCAGAAACAGATTGAAAATTAGCCAGGTCAACAGGCTGCAAATTCTAGGCTGATTTTTTTTTTTAATTGAATTAAAGGCATAGCTCCAATGGGGAAGCTGAGAAAGATCTGCTCTAGAGCTTTGGGGTTTGCACTACAGTGTTTGCAAAAAATCTTAGGTCTAAATAGCACCTTTGCCCAATAGTTGAAAGATTCATCCTTTGAAAATGTACAGTGTTCTGTTAGGCAAATGAGGGAGAGGAGGGGTTTCTTAGGCATGCTTGGAGTATGCTGAAGTCTACACATCCTGGAGTAGTCTTTAGGCCAGGGAGAACAACTGCACTCCATTAAGATTGACTGTGATTCCATCAGCCAATCTGGCTTAGGCACCAAGCACTGGGAAAGGTTTGGATACCTTGCAAGTAGAGAGATGCCTTGCAACTCCTTCAGGCTGGTGTTGGGTGTCTGACCTCTTCAAGGAGCAGAGCTTCACTTCTCTCTTTTGCATTTGTTTAAGAGGAGTCCAGCTGGCTCTAAATCCCCTTTTCAGACAGCTTGGCTTTATAGGGGTGTCTAAAAGAGCCAGCACACTCTAAGAGGTGAATTTCATGACATGTCAGGTCATCCCAATTGCCCTGGATATGGATAAGGCCAGTCTGCCTGCAGACTGGCTTACTGGTGTTCAGAAGTCTATGATGGGCAGTTTGCTTTGTCTAATATTAAAGGAAACTTTGCTGCTTGAAGGAGGGAGACAGGATTTTTTGTTGGTTAAAATGTAATTTAGACCAGCAGTTTTCAAGTGGGATGCAGGTCTTGAGAATATATGGATTGACACTCTTGGTTAAAAAGGCTGCTAAGAAAAGCAGTCTGAGCTGTGTGGATTGCAGGATTCATCCTGCAGTTCTTACTTTCCTACTGCAAGAGCAGCTTGAAAAAGGCTTGAGTACCCTTGATTCAAACTGTAAACTTGAGGGTACAAGGTATTGTTCAGCATTCATTTTTTAAAAAAACCTTCAGAAATATAGACTGTACCTTAACATAAAAGTGTTTAGATGATAAGGTCATGACTTTGTAGATTCCATGGTATTTCCCCCTGCAGTTCTAAGGGAGAGGAGGAAAGCAGGCAGGACTGCTTTTGGGGAGACCTTGACAAGTCAGAGAAATGGGCTGACAGAAAATGACTAGAGAGAAGAAAAGGAATTTCTCACAGTGGAGTCACCTGGTGTGGGACCAGGGAGTGGGGAATCTCCATCCTGCCAGACACTCAAAATTTGACTGGATGAGGCCCTGAGCAGCCTGCTTGGAGTTTGAAATTGGCCCTGCTTGGAGCAGGAGTACAGATCTCCAGATATCCCTTTCAGCATTATTCTAGGATTCTGAAGTGGCAAAACCTTTTAATTAAGAGGAAATACCATATGATGACCTTTTGGGAGTATTTGTCCAAATGTCAGGGAAAGAGGCAGCTCAGAGGAATGAAGGACAGGTGTGGATTAAGCCATAATGCCCGTGATTTAGGAAGAAGCACAAGCCCGGACAGATTTCTTTTCTTCAAAGTGAAGGTTTTGGCTTTTTAAAAAAAATAACATAAAGAAGACCACCTACCTTGATATGTTTCTTAGCAGCACTGAAAAGCCACCAGATTCAAACAGTTTTCCCCAATACCTGTGATTCTTTTGAGTTTTATTTTATTTATTATTGTGAATAAACAATGTGTTTTTAAACATTCCTAAAAGTTCCTAATCCTTTTTTTTCTACCAGGACATGCTTAAAGCATTTGATAACTACAAAGCAGTGTTGCTTTCTGCTAACCTGAGCAGCAAAGAATTCCAGAAAGCAGATAGCACAGAGTTCAAGGAGCTTCAGAACAGGCTTCGGAAGGTGAACTTGCACTGGGAGAAAGCAACTCGTGCACTGGACAACTGGAGGAGAGGTTTACAACAAGCCTTACTGCATTGCCAGGTGCATACCACATCTTATAAGGGAAAGCTCTCTTTGGGATGCTGCTGAGGGATAGATAGGGGGAGAGGGCAGATGGGTGGAATGCCTTCACAGCAGTGGAATGGTCACTCAAAATCCAAGATACTTTTTTTTCTTAGCAAGTTGGCTTGGTTGGGTTTACAGAGTTTGGTAAAAATATCTTTCAACTGGACAATACCCTTTTCTTATATAGGTGGGGTTGTTTAACTAGTTTTCTATACCCTCACTAATAGTCAATTTGTGGTGACTCTAATTGGGGCTGGGCATCCTGTTTGTAGGAGAAGCCAGGTAAAAGCACTGCAGAGGAGTTTTTTTCTCATATGTGTAAATCTTTTGTTTCTCTAGGACTTCCATGACCAGAGCCAAAAATTAATCCTGTGGTTAGCAAGTGCTGAAAGCCGAAGGAATGAAGCACAGATCACAGATCCAAATGCTGACCTCAATACAATACTGGAATGCCAAAAGGAGCTAATGGTAGGTGTAGTCTTAACTGCAGCACCTCAGCTGTCAGTAGCTCTCAGCATAAAATGAAGAGCAAGCTGTTTATGTCTCAGGATGTCTGCAGTGTCCTCAACCCTGCTCTAGTCAGGCATGGGGATGGTTTCTGAAATGGACCAAGATATTGCTTATATGAGGCTATTTTTCCATAATTACACATCATAATTAAGTTACTTATGAAAAGTCTTTATACTGGAGTAAGAGTACTGATTTAAAAAATGTAATGACTTCTCTATATGAATTACCTACTACAAGAACTATTTTTAAATGTTAGTTCAAGCAGGTACAATAAGTCTCTTCAAGAGAACTTCATTTCCTGTGCAGCTGTAATAGCCATTCCTATGTACTGCAGATTCTCAGGCAGGTTGAGTTGTTCTTTAAAGCCTTCCAGAGTTCCTCCTTCTGTGAGAACACCCTTCAAGTTGGGAGTAACAGTCTGTTGCATTGTTGTTTGTTTGTTCTAAGCAACTGGAGAAGGAGCTGCTGGAGCAACAGCTTAATGTAAACTCCCTTCAAGAACTCACTGCTTACCTGCTGCTTAAATCAGATGGTGATTACATTGAAGAGGAAGAGAAGGTCCATGTAATTGGAATGAAACTGAAACAGCTTATTGAACAAGTCTCTCATGACTTAAAAACAATGCAAGGAAATCTGGTGAGTCAGAATTTAAATACTTGTTTGTGGATCTTCCTTACTGAAAAGTAACATACTTTGAGTAAAGGTATTTATAAAAGACTGACTTAAACCTTAAATACTTGCACCTTCATAAGCTGAAAAAAGAACAGTTAAGTCTGGCTGTAGGAAAAACTTCAGCACCACGAGGCTTGAACAGTATTGTAAGAGTAAGAGATTGCCCAGAGAGGTTGTGCTGCCTCCATCCTTGAGGGGTTTGAAGAGCAGAGAGGATAAAGCTTGGAGTAAGCCATTTGGCCAGATCTCATAGCTGGCCTTGCTTTGAGAAGGAGGTTGGACTAGATGAACTTCCTGAAGTCCCTTCCCACTTGAATTTCTATGATCCAGATCAAGTATCAGACTGTGAGTTTGTAATGAACATACAGAAGTTGTAGTTCATAGCAATGGGTTGCTTATCCTCAGAGCTGTCAGATAGAGGTATTTTCAAGTTAATACCTGTATGTACCCATTTCATTCTAATTCCTTTGGGTTGGGCATAATAAAACATTTCTTTATGCTGGAGAATTAGAGCATCAGTTCACCACTGGTTCTGCATACCTGAAGAGACAGTGGGCTGTGCACCTACAGAGGCAGTGAAAGATGGCTCTTGGCACTTCATTTGTTGTCATTTTTCAATGTGCATTTTAAAGAGGAAAGTGTTGTTATCTTTTAGGATACCAAAACATTCCTACTAGCTCCAGATGACTTGGACTCAGGAATGTATAATCCAGAAGCAGAGAACTCCAGCCCTGCTGTGAAGAAGGCAAGTATTTTTTCTAGTATTTTGCTATCAGCATATAGTGTATTTTGACATATTTAGCACAAAATTCCTCAGATGTCATCATTTTACCTTTTAGGTCCATGAATCTTATTACAGAGTTTACAACCAGACTTTAAAGTTTACAGCTGTGTTTTCTGAGAAAGAGAAATCCCTTGCAGTTTCTGAAACCTGGATACTAAAAGCTGTTTCTCTCCACAGGTCACCACAAGGAGAACTTCTGATGGCAGAAGCAGCAGCAGCACAAGGTATTATTTCATATTCACCTGATAACTTGAAGGATAGTGAATGTGGCAGAGATGAGCTGAGTGCCAGCAGAAACCTGGCAGCAGTTCCTTGTAGATTGACAAGGGTGGAGGTGGTTTCTGCCCACCTGTGGTGTCTCCTCTACCTCCCAGCTCTGGGCTGCACCTTGGGGAATGGCTTCCTTTAGCACTTCTGCTCCAGGACCTCTGCAGTGATGTGCAACCTTGGCTTGTCTTTGCTCTGGAGAAAATATTTTTTGATGCTCAGTGGGGAATATTTTAGGTTTAAATCCTCCTTTAATTCCAACAGCTTACATGAAAAAAGAAACTTGCTGTTGAGAACCACTTAGTACAAACAGACCATGAAGGACAAAGGCAGAACTTAACCCCTAGTGCATTTTGGGGCCTGTTCAAAGGATAGATCTCAGTAATGCCAAGGCAGAGAAGAGCCTTCTCAGTGTGAACGATGTCTTTCCTTTATACTTCAACATGTGTTCAGAGTGATTTGTTTGCCTCCTGGGAAAAGTCAAGTCTGCATCTGAAAATAGGGTAAAAACACACAGCTTTAAGCTATTGCAAGTAAATGCTTTTTCTTCAGTAGTAAGGCCAGTAAACCCAAACCAGCAGCTGGCTTCCCACTGAGCAGTCTTGCATACTTTAAATTACAGTTAAAGTGTTTAGTGTGCTGTGTCTTCCTGCAGATACACAGCCCTGCATCTCAGAAGGGTGGTGTGAGCCCTACAGAGGGTAAAACATCTGGTTTCATTCAAGCTCTGAAGTGCCTGTGTTTCCTTATTTCTCCTTTCCAGAAGTGAAAGCCATCCCCAGCCCCTGCAAACAAACCCCGGGTCTCCCTCCTTCTTCTACCGAGTCTTACGAGCAGCTTTACCTCTCCAGCTGTTCTTCCTGCTCCTCCTCCTCCTGGCTTGCATGATCCCATCCTCGGAGGAAGACTTCAGCTGCACCCAGGCCAACAACTTTGCCCGTTCTTTCTACCCCATGCTGCGATACACCAACGGGCCTCCCCCCACCTAAAGCCCCTCAGTCACACCAAAACACTCGGGGTGGTGCTTCCTTCTCACGCCCAGCGGCGAATTTCACATCTCAAAATGTATATCTTGGCAAGATTTCAGCGTTTTTGTACGGAAAACAAAGGGGTTTTTCTATAGATTTTTTAAAACTGTAAGCAGCACACTTTATACTTTGATGCAATAGATACACTATTTTGTAGGGGCAGTGCTCTTAAGCTTGCAAGGTGTTTGGATAATGAGTTCTTAGGTGCAGAAATGACATCACAGTAAACATAGCAGTCTGTCTTGGATTAGTGGGACAAACAAGGAGTTGAAGAGGGACTTTGCTTAACATGATCACTGCACACACTTCACGTCACTTGTATCTTTTGGTACTGTAGTCACTTGGTGGAAACAAAGAAATTACATATTTTTGAATCTTTGTTATTGTATTTTGTTCATCTAACACATTCAATAACATGATGCACATTTGTTTTGTTTGACATAAAGTGTTCTAGTGACTAGGACTGCTGTGTTGTCTTTTTATACTACCTTTGAAATAAGAAACTGCTGCATTGCATGGAAATGGTTTATAATGCACATATTTTCTAGATGGACATGATTATGTAGACTATCCCTGATGTATACAAATAGTGAAATGACTTTTTTAATGAAAGATTTTTTTTTCAATTTGTAACCTGCTGAATAGTGTACAGTATTTGGGAGAGAATTGTGCATTTTTATAAGCTTTGTTTTTAAAATGAAACTGACACTTGGGCAGTGGCTGGAGAAACACTGTACAGTCAGCATTGCCATTGCTCCTCAGTTGTACAGTTTGAGTACTGTCATTAAAATTTTGCCAATGTCTGCAGGACTATCCGTGTGTCTGGTGGGGGAACTGCTGTGTGTTGCAGCAGTGCTGACCCTCCCACTCCTGTGCGAGCCAACTTCTTTGCCTGCTGACAGAGTAGTGTTGGAAGAAGCACAACCACTCTCTTGTCAAGAGATTACAAATCCAGAAGTGGAACCTGTGTTTGGTGACACAGATCCTTTGATTTGCTGCTGTTGGTGATTTCCTGGAGGAGGAATACAAAGTTGAACCAACTGATGCTTATTACTAGTTAGAAATGCTGAAGTATTTCCCACCCTGGAAGTGATTTTCTCTATCAGGAGTTATGGAAGTGCTGGAGAGGGGGAAGTGCACAGTCAAGGAGAGCTCAGTGTGATACTTTGTGTTTGGCTGCAGTGAAAATCACCCAGGAATTAGCCAATTTTTGTAATGCTTAGCCATAGAAAATAAGATCTGTGATTAGCCTGTGGGAATTCTCCCACCCTTTCTACACTTGTCACCACCACCCCATGGTGGGGTTGCTGGTTCCCCATCTTGTGGCAGGGGGATTTATGGAGAAAGCTGCTTTGTTGTTCTGATGTTCAGAGAAAGACCAAACAAGCAGCTTTTTCCCAACCATGGTGGGAGAACCACCATGGTTTATTTCCAGGACATCAAACTAAACTGATACAGCTCTGTCAAGGTGCCAGACTTGTGCTCCAGCTCCCACTTTCACAGCTACAGCTCTCTCACTGCTGCTGGATCCAGAGGTAAGTGATGGATCCTTCCCACCCCTCACCACATGCAGGCACACCCTTTCTCCCTCTGCCATCATTATTTGATATTTTTGAGGCAATTACTTTCAGATGGAGCTCATTTAAGTTTGTCTCTGTAGAAGTCATCCAACTCTAACCATTATTTCATTGCCAGGTTGTCACAAATGCCCATGCAAACCTTTCTGCCAAGAACTAATAGTCACTTGCTGACATGATATTCAGTTCTTCTGCCATTAAAGAACCAATGCAGAGGAAAAAAAAATTGAACAATGTTAAAAGGTCTAAAGAAAATTTCATAGCCTACAATTTCCTTTCATTATGTACAGTTATGTCAAATTGTTGAGCTGATGTAATTTCTTGAAAGCTCCTCTTTTTATATATTATCTCAAAATGTCACCCAAAAAAAAAAAAAAAGTCTGGGAAATAACTTAAATCTATTTTTCTCCAAACCTATTTTAAATAGTTTTATTTCCAGTTAATTATAGTCACTGGACTCTAAGCTGACACTGAAGTCTGCTTTAAACAAGTCATTCTTTGTACCCTTTTTCTTTGTGTCGTCATCTTGCTCAGCACTGGTTGTTAGTGGTCAGGGAAGGGAAAAGATGCAATTTTAATGAAAGATCTTACAGGAGTGAAACCAGCCCCAAACTAACTTGGAGTTGAGGGCTTGCTTCTTTGGCAGGGAGATGAGGCCTCAGTCTGATTTCAGCTCTGTGTGCCACCCACACCCCCCCAAAACAGTGAACAGCATGAGAAGGCTCCAGGGAGACCTTAGAGCAACTTGTAGCACCTGCAGGGGAGATGGGCTGGAGATGGGCTTTCTACAAGGGCATGAAGTGCCAGGACAAAGGATAATGGGCTTTAAAATGAGAGAGGGCAGGGTTGGGTTGGATGTTGGGAACAAATTCACGGCTGAGGGTGGTGAGACACAGGTTGCCCGGCGAAGCTGTGGCTGCCCCATCCCTGGAAGTGTTCAAGGCTGTATTGGATGGGGCTTGGAGCAACCTGGGATAGTGGAAGGTGTCCTTGCCCATGGCAGGGGGTTGGAACTGGATGGTCTTTCAGGTCTCTTCCAACCCAAACCATTGTATGGTGATGCTGGTGCAGCATGGGAAGCAGGGCACTGTTTGACTTGCCCCTCTGTGGTTGAATTTGCTGGTCCCTGAACCACTGAGACACAACCTGCATCTAGGTCTCTACTTGGTGCTGGGAAACATCCTGAGAAGTCGAGTACCTGACTAAGTAAATCAACCTACAGGTGGTGGAGTGACTGGAGGTAAGGATGGGGCACTGAGACACCCTAATCACAACTTTACATGCTCATGAAATCAGACTGAGCTCAGCTACAGGAAAGAAATGAACAAAACCATGTATTTGTTTCATGATGTCTGTTTATTCAGCAACAACACTCTACAACTGAATGAAACACACAGCACTAGACAAATACCATCAGTTCACAGAACTAAAGGGGGAGGGGGGGTTTGTGAACCTATTTTTGCATTAGTATAATTTACATAAAGTACTTTAAAAGTCACCACATTCAGTCGTAAACCAGTTTGCATTACAAACTTTCAGTGAGGGTGAAATGTTGAAACTGAAATGGGATACAGGACTCAGAACAGAAAATTCTGTGGAAAACGGGCGTAGGAAATGAGCAGTAAGCACTGGTGGTGGCTGTGCCAGCTCTTTCTACATGACACTATGATGAGTGAAGAAGGTTTTGGCTGTTAAGGCAGTAACAGCAGATGTTGGCGTTTTTACAGCATAACAATCTCATTTTCTTCATGCACTTAAATTGTAATCACTGACACTCAACAGTGCATGAGTGTGACTCTTATGTTTAAAGATGGAGTTAAATAATACTCAGATCATAAAGAAAATGAAGCCCTAGCTATGAAAGCACCACTTAGCACATCACACTTCAGTGTATTAGTAAAATACTGTGAAAAATGAAGGTAAATAGTACTTATTTTCTGTATTTTAGCAATCCACAGCAATCTCTTTAGTACTGGTTTAGGCTCTGGATCAGCACGACAGCTGACTCTCATCCTTAACTGCTTTGCTGAATCATCATCTCACAGGACGTAAGTAACATCAGACTATTTCTTCTGAGACAAAGGCATTTCCATGGCTTCCAGCTCTTGAGTGCATGGAAGGATCACAGAACTGTGCACCCACCACTGAGAGGAATTGGTGCAGCCTAGAGCTGGGCTGAGACTAAAAGCAGCTGCCACGGTGGTGCCTGTCCTTGGCTGTGCTCACTCAGAGCAGCCAGGAGCAGCTGCTCTGCCCTCCAAAGAAGTGGACAGATGATACTGATGTGTATTGAATGCACGTGGGCAGCATTCAGCCCTACAGACCAGTAACTCCTGTGCCAGACCCTTAGGCTGTGCTCACTCTAAGACAGCTCAGACCAACTCAGATCCACCATTGCTTTTCACTTGAGCTCCCAAAGGAAGAGCAGCTCTTCTCAATGAGCCCTTACCTCGATGGGAAAGGACAGGGAAAGGAGGGAATGCTGTCTCTCCTCACCACGTGCTCCCTGTGCTAAAGCTGGAACCAGATCCACAATCACAGTTGTTTTTAGTCTGTGTGGGTTAAAGCACAGCCATGGAAAGAGCAGCTGTTCCATCAGCACACAACTGTTTCTGTTATTCAGACAAAGGTACAACCTTGGGTGCACATGTTCTCTGATCCAGCTTTTGTCTAGGCCCAGCTTAATAGGAAAAGCTCAGGCTTGCTCTCCATGTCTTTAGACTCCAAAGCCATCAGAGCACCCACTGGCAGCACCGTGGTGCCCAGTCATGGCCACAGACAGTAATAATCAACACCCTCAGGCTGAGCTTCCACCTGACAGTTCTGTGACAATTTACACATAAATACCCTGAATCTTGTGCAAGCAACTCTTAATTACATTTACCAGCCCTGAGAGGGGACATCACCTACTCGGGCACCTGCTGCCAGGGAGATGTAGGGCACCTTCCAGGACCTAAAGGGCAAGGGCATGAAGTGACAGGCACTGTGAGGGTGTTGAGACACTGAAACAGGTTGCCCAGATAAATTCTGGATGCCCAATCCCTGGAAGTGTTGGGGCTCTGACCAACCTGGTCTAGTGGAAGGTGTCCCTGCCCATGATGAGGGGGTTGGAAAGAGATGATCCTTAAGGTCCTTTCCAACCCAAACCATGCTGTGATTCTATAGTAAAGTCCAAACAAGACAAAAGTCCTTACCTCAGAAGATGATGATCACTGGTGACAGCTCAAATAGGATCAATAGGCAACTTTCTGGGGGCTCACTGCATTCCTAGGCTCTGTTAAACCACTGTGATGATGCAAACACAGAAAATGTGTTCCATACTCCCCAGGCTATCAGGTGTAAAAGAAAAAGTTCCAGCACTAAAAAGGATGGTTTCCTTTGACCATCATGATACCTGTAAAGCTGTAGCACTGAGTCAGTAAAGAATTAACATATTATTGTAATGGAAATATGCATCTTTTCTGACGAAAAATCTTCAAGCGTTACCTTTCTTAGTTTGCTGTACATTTTATAGTAGAACCCACTCTGCTGGGCACTACTTTAAGGGAGAATGTTTCAACACATCCACACATCTTTTCTCCACACTCTCCTCTCTGACTGCCAATGTGACAGCACTAAAAATGGGTAAATTGTGAGTGGAACAGGCCTCGCATTGGCCTCACATCCTTGGAGAGAAAGCATTTCACCTGCCTGAAATGCTGCAAGGCTTACCACATTTCTTGAAAAAAAACTCCCCAAAAAACGAAAAACCTACCCCACCCCAAGGTTTTACTCTTTGGTTCTAGTTCCAGATTGGAGAGGAACCTCAGCACGTTTATAACACCATGCACAAGGAAGGTCCTTGTCTTTCTCTCCTTTTCTTTGTAACCCATGGCAACTGGCCCTCCTGCATGAATCAGGTTTTCTCACCTTTGCAAATATCCCAGAACTGCAGCACAATTTCTCCAGGTAGAAGCAGCCACCTCTGCCAGGTCCCAGCCCAGCACAGAAGCTGAGTTACAGCCCAACAATGAAGGAAAGTGATAAACCAGCCCCTCCCCTCCCCTGCCCCTACAGGTCCTGAGTCCTCCATTCATTCACAATGAAACTGGAAAAGCCCCCAGTACCAAATGGAAACAGTGGGGCAGCTCTGCTCAGGCCCGCTGGGGTTACAGGGACATGCTCCACACCAGGAATGCAGCACCTGAGGGAGTGTGGGGGACACAGAGCTGTGACAAACCCAACATCTCCCAAGAGACACAGGCCCCCTTGTTCAGCCACTGTCACACACTCCCCTGTGCTGTCAGAGACTTGCACCTTCTCCTTATCTGAATTTGAACACAGACTCAACAACTATTGACTTCGGACCATTTTAAAACACTGGTAGTAACTTTTAATAAAATTATGTTCAACAAGACAAAAAGTAGGCTAAAATCACATCATTTTCCTATTTGCACTGTGCTAGCAGCAGCATATATGAATAACAACACATGGCACAAATCTGCAGCATCACCCTTTGACAGAGTCAATCCACAGCAAATTTCCATTTAGAAGCTAATTTCATGATTTATACCCAGTCTTTCCCATTTTCTAAGAGGTTCCAAGATTGCACATAGATTCAGCACTTCTAAAGCAAAACAATCAAATAAAAAATCACTTAAACATTTCTGTGAAAAACTGTATTAAAAAGATTACACAGGATGAGGAAAATCAGAGAAAGAGCAATACAACAGACACTGAGGCCAGAACATGATTAAGCCCAAGAAACACTGAGACAGGTTTGTTTCACAGCAAAACATCCCTCAAAATGAAAGTACCAATGAATTCCAGACTGTACTCACTTTTTTTTGCTTTTGTTTTTTGTAGTAAATATTACACTTGTTTAGAAGGGCACTGCTATATTACAGTTTCTTAAAAACAATAAAAAGATAGCAAGTAGAAATTTGGATCAGCAGCAGTATCTGGTATAATACAAGATCAAAACAGGACAATAGGTTTGTGTAACTCACTGAAAACTCTTTATGCACCTCCTATAAAAAATATCATCCTTGGCTTTAAAAAACCACCAAGATTAATGGTTTGACTAATATTCAAAATATGCAAATGGCATATTTTACTAATATAATACTAATACATACTAATCAATACTAACAATACTATTACATACTAATAATCAAACTCCCCAATCCAAAAGACCTATTGGCCCAAAATAGACTTTTGGTGTGATCTCAGTTTAATTTCACCATACCTGAAATGCCCAGAACATGCATGTGTTATGTTTAAACACACCCATTTAGAGTGACAGCTGCTGGAATGAATGATGCCACCCTGCTGATCACTGGGGCCATCAGCCAGGCTATTTCACCTGGGCTTTTTGCTCAGTGCAGCCTAAACACATGCAGAAATCAGCACAAGGGTATTTAAACCCACTCTATCTTTAGTGAAATTCAAACAGGTCATCACAGTTGCAAAGCAAAGTAGTGCCAGGACCATTATCCCCATCCTCACTCTCTGAGGGCTCCCATATGACTTATGAAAACCACAGCATAAGGTGCCATGCGTGTTGAAAACAAGCAAGCAGCAAACCCCAGGGCAGCAGGCAAAAACAGGTCCCAGTTTATATTCCCATCCACTGCCTCACCCTCTGCAAGAGGTTTTGGGTGGGCAGGACATAATTCCACATGCCAGTCAAAAGGGAAGGGAAGGTGGTTTGTTTCTAACTGATTTCACAAGGCCTGATTAGCAGATCATATACAAATGCAAACAATTAATATTCACAGAGCAACCTCTTGTACCTAATTATTAGAACAGATTTAACATAATTAATAAATATATAAAACAACATGTTAATCTCACAGACAAAACACATTTTGAAGGTCAGCATTGACTGAAATATCCAGACAGTTTGGTCATTGTTTAAAGCACTGAAGAATTATACAGAGATAATGTGAGTGTTAAGAACAGGCTCACAAAATACAAACTTCAGCTCAGTTTAAACTTTCTGAAGAGACTCTGAACTGGCCCTAGAAGCTGTTTCAAATGACCTTCACATGAAGGCCCTTGCAGCCATTGCATATTTAAGAATAGAAGAAACTCCCCTACACTGTAATACCTCAGCAGTTTATCTAGATCAGCTGCAGAGCAGGCATTCCCCAGGGACCAGCACACACAGCTAAGTGGATCTGTCCCAAACCGTGATGCTCTACATTTCACACCATCCCATGCTGAAAGAGGAGATTGTCCAGTCAGTGCTTAAAAGCCTTACTGTGGCAGACAGAGATCTGGGTGCCCACTCCCAGCTCTGGCACAGGCTTCTTCTGCCATCTCAAACCAGAGCCTTTACCTCTGTCTCAGTTCACCTGCCTCTGAAGAGGAGAGGCAGTAATTCCCTGTCCCACAGTGCTGTTCTGAGGCTGGATTTTATAAAGTGCTTTTGAAGAGTCTCAGAAAAGGCACTATAAAAGTGCAGCTGTTATTTTGTCAGAAACACAGACAGAGGTGTGTCCCACAAGCTGTTCCCAAGACACCCATGTGCAAATCCACAAGAGATGAGAACTCACACCAGGTCACACTTCAGCAGCCCCATCACAGCAGTTCTGATTTCTCCCATAGCTTTGAAAAAGGTTCTCTTTTCCAGGTGTGAACACAGTTACTGGGCTGTCCCGTTTCGCAGGCTGTCTCCAGGCTCCATGTGTTCTAAGGAGCCAAACTCAGCAGGTGTGGCTGGGGACTTCCTTTGCCCTCGGAAAGTGTGTGCATTCAACATCTCCAGCAGCAAGTCGTACACTGGGACCACGTTTTTACACTTCATACTCAGGAGATGCTCCATTCCCTTGTTACTGTGCAGGAAAGCAGAAAATAAATCGGTGATCTGGTTTCAACAGTGCAGAGAAGAAAAACACACTCATGGCTTCAAGAGAGTCCTTTTCTTGGAGTTAAGAGGATTTAGCTGCTTTGGTCTCGGAGATCACTTACCACTACCAACAGTAACAGCATCCCAATACTTTAAGGCTGAGTGTTTTACTATTTAGAGAACCAAGTTTTGTTTTACATCACAAAAGCTGACTCCAGGCAATAATTCAGATGTAGTGACTCATTGAAATGAAAACCTCTTGGATGCTGTAAGCGTGGGAGGCTCACACACTGATCTTTATGCAAAAGGCAAATTCACTAAAGACTGCCAACCCCTTCTGCCTGGTTGAGTAGGAAGACCTAACTACCCTGGCTAATTTCAAGCACTTTGTTTACTCTCTGCATAACCAGTGTCGGATCTTGCAGATGGCAACAGAGTTCAAAAGTAATCTTTTTGTTATGCAGTAAGATACACCTTGTTAGCTGGAATGCTCAGTGCTGTGTCATGGTTTGGACTAACCATGGCTGTTGCCGTTGCAGTAGCATCTGTTCATAAATCAGACACACTCAGTTGGGGTTGAAATCTAAGGGCACTTGCTCAATACCAAATTTATTGCAGAAGAAATAGCAGCAGACAGCCAGCACGTACCTGACCTGGTGGGTTGGTTTGGGAGGGGCAATGCTTTCAGAAAAACAAGGTTCTGCTACAATTCAAGATTTAAGAATATGTTAATGCTAAAGAAAAAATTGCAGCCCCTCTCCTACACCCAGCCCTCAAGAGTCCTGTGTCATTTGGTAATCAAGGCTGAATGCATCAATTATTTCCAGAACAAAGTCTAATTGACTGACTAGCACTAAGCAACAAAAAGGAGACAGGATACAACAAGTAGCCTCCAGATCTTAGCTGAGGGAGACACAGCATAAAAATCTTGTTTTAATGAGAAAACATAAAAATTTTACAAAGATTCACGATGTTTATTCACAGAATGCCACAGAGGGCAACCCAGGAGGATGGCAGTGCATCAGAGCCATGAGACAGATTCAGCTGTGCCTGGTGCTGGAGCTTCTCAAGCAAGGCCAGCTCTCAAACTCACCCCTGGTTCACAAGCTCACTGTTAAAAGCTGCCTTTCAGCACAGCCAGGTCCCTGTTGCTGCCTCTTGCTCCCCCAGGAAGCTTGTTGCAAAGGTGGCCATCCCTTTTCCAGTGTCCCTAAAGATATGCCCAGCTCTCCTTTGTGTCCTCCAGCCTGGTCCCAAGACCATCTTCTGTGGACACACAGTCCAAAATCAAGCCATAAGAGAGCTTAGTGAATAGCTGGCCTCTGGGTAACAATTTCAATTACAAACAGTCTGAAAATTAAAGCATCTTTAATTAAGGGTTTGTAGGACCCTGCGTTTGACTCTGCTGTACCACAAGCAAAGATGGGCAGCCCAAGGAGGTCCAGGAACTGTCAGGAAGCAAAGGAGCCACTTCCCATGGGGAAAGCAGGAGGCTGACATTGCTGTAGCATGAGTCACTTGGCAAAAATGCTGTTGTTCTAAATAAAAGATGAGAAATCTGGTCTGGGAAAAACATGGCACCCAAAGTCCACTTTGCTCTACCAAAGCCCACACTGCAGATTAGTTTTGGAAGAGATTTTTGGTTTGGACAGAAGAGTTTTGATGGGTGTTTTTGTTGAAAGTCTGAATTTTTCTTATTATTGCTAAACCTTTCAGGAAGAAACATAGTGAACAATTTAATGTAGTGAGGTTGACAGCATTTTAATGTCATCACACCATTTCTGAGAGCCAGCAAGCACTTGAGTACACTGCCTGTTTTGTTGTGGAAGGAAAGCCTCACAGTGGCAGAGGTGAAGAGCAGTACCAGGATTCCCTCAGGAGTGCTCTGGAGTCCTAGGCTGCCTTTTTTTGCTGTAATAAACAAACACTAACTAATGCCTTACACATTACACACACTCTGAAATGTACCTGGCATGTCTGACATGAGAGAGGAGCATCAACAAATTGGCCAGACGAGTTGTCTGCTGCTGTGAGGGGATCCCACTCTTGGCAATAACCCACACCAAAGCATCTGTGACCACGTTAAGCAGGTGATGCAGTTTCCTGCTGCTTTCAGGTTCTTCTGCTGACAAGGGAAATATGCCTAACCAGGGAAGAGAAAGAAATATTTGCTGCTCATGACGAAGAAAAAAACCCAACGACTGTGGATTTTATTTCTGATGTAATATTTCAACAGGACTAGATGTTTCCTGACACCCCCCTCAAGACTGCACAAACTATGCTCCATGTTCCACATCAAGCTTTGATTTACATTCCTTTGTCAAAATTTGATGGCCACATCATTTGCAAGCTGAGCAATTCTCCCAAACCCTCCCAAGACAACATGCTGCACATAGACCCTTCAGTCAGATGAATGGATATGCTCTCCATTCTCCAGGGGTTTTTTCCCCAGTACCTTGTAGTTTAGTAACTATTATGAAGTATAATATTAATGCTTGCTCTAATCCCTTCTTGCTGAAAACCCCTGCTTTTTCCCTGAGTATCTCCTGGGGATGGAGGGGAACACTGCTCATAGATACAACCAGCCATGGTCTCCCTACAGCTCACTAAGGGAGCCATAATACACCATGTGCCTGCAGTGAGAAATCTTACAATTCAGCAAAAACAAACCAAAAAAAGGGGATGTGCATGGGGTTATGGAGAAGGAGGAAAAGAAATCACCACTGAGAAGGTCTAGAAAGACACAATAACATCATTGATACAGCATGGGAGACCTGGGACAAAAAAGTATAAAGCACAAAAATCCTTCCAGAGATCCTTATGGAAGGGTCCAGAACACCTTGAAAATTAGGAGCAAAAGATTGATTTTGACAAGAAAGGAGAACAGGGAGAGGTAAAAGGAGAGATTCTTTGAGAAGTGGAGAAAGTGAGAGTTTGAAGAAAACATGGCTGATGAACACAGTTTATTAGAGTTTTTCTGGCTGGTTTTTTGTTGTGGGTATTTTAGGAAAAAAAGAACAGCTTTTGTTTTCTTTTGGAATAATGATATCCATAGAATCATAGAATCATTTAGGTTGGAAAAGACCTCTAAGATCACTGAGTCCAACCTTTAACCCAGCACTGCCTAGCCCACCACTAAACCATGTCCCCAAGTGCCACACCTGCACCTCTGTGAAGCCTCTTCCAATGCCTGACCACCCTTTTGGTGAAGAAACTGTTCCTAATATCCAATCTAAACCTCTCCTGGTGCAGCTTGAAGCCATTTCCTCTCATCCTCATCATCATAAAATCTCATTTCCTCTCATCATCATCATGGCTTTCCAACCCCTCTGTCCCCAGCCTGTAGCACCAAATGGGGTTGTTGTGGCCAAAGTGTAGGACCCAGCACCTGGTTTTGTTGAACCTCATACTGTTGGCCTTGGCCCACCAATCCAGCTTGTCCAGATCCCTCTGCAGAGCCCTCCTGCCCCCCAGCAGATCAACACACCCTCCAAACAAGCGGGCAGACAAATGGGATTCCAGCTGGATTATTCCCCTTCAACACTGCAATAAGAATCATGCAGCAGCTTCTTGCTGAAAGCAGTAGATGTACTTAGCTTTGCTGTTACTTTGTTGTTGGAATTTTTAGTCAACATTAACTACAAAATATTCTGGGGCAAAAAAATAGTTTTACTGCAGACTACTCTAAACTGGCAAACACACACTCCTGCTCGCCTTGTGTAAAAGGCTGCAAAGCAAAGCTCCTGTCCTGAAATTCATGTTGCAGAACTGTTGAGTAGTTGCAATCATTTCTACCAACTCATTAGCATTAAATAGGAACATTTAAGCCCATTTAATCACCACTCAGTGGAGTCACTAGTTTTTCTAGAATTAAGAATGAAGGACAGGTTTGTGGAGCTGTACAGTAACTTTCCACATGACGAGGATCCTCAGGGACAGGAGCAAATTTTCCCATTGAAAAGGATAGACCCACAGCCTGAGCCATGAGCCCCACCTTGGGAAAAGCTTTGAGACTTTGGGTCTTTCATGTAGTTCTTACAACATGACAGCCCCTAAATCCAGCAAATGATACAGCTTAGAAGTTTCTCAAGCAAAAATCTTTACACTCCATCAGAGAGAAGTCGTTTCCTATTATTCTCTTTCCACAGTTTTATCTCAGTTGATATTTCTGTCGGTTTTTGAGGTTGATTTCCCAGCCACCCTCAAAATACAAAGTACAATTTGGTGAGTACTCGAGTCAACCACATACTCACTGGAATTGAGGAGGATCATTGCCTTGACACACAGATACTCCTTGTGCTGCAGTTTCAGCTCTCGGAACCTTGAGGTCATGGCCAGGAGCATATCAAAGATCTCCAAAATTCCTTCTACGCATTTCCCCTCATCCCTATGGAAACACATTCAAAATGTTACTGAAAAAGTAGAATTAAAGAATTCTGACTCAGACAGATAAACTCAAAGCACAGAAGAGGCTGCAAAAGGCCCATCTATCTCATCTTTGGGAGAATTTAAGATTCTATCATGAAATCTAAATTGAAAATTACACTGGTATAAAAGGTCAGCACTTACAAAAAAGTGATTTTCTCTCTAAAGTACAAGCAGGATTGACCATAAGTATGATCATATTTCTGTAAGAGGCTTTATCCTCTCAGTCAGTATAATTCTGGATAATCAGTTTGAAACCCTGTAGTGCGGGGCACAGTACCACCTTGAATCATTTTTCAGATTTGTTTCACAAGGAGTTACACAACCGATGTTTGTACCTGGTGGACACCTCAGGACTTGGTGAAAAAGACAGACCCCCCAGAAAAATAAGTTTCTTGGAAAAATAAAACTTTTTAAAGGATAAAACAACCCTTGTCCCTATCCCCTGGCACCTTTTTCTTTGAAGTTATTGAAATACAAACAGATATTTTTTTGGTTTGGTGGGTTTTGTGGTTTGATTATTTTTACATTTGCAAGTGTTTACAGCAGGCAACTTTCTCCATTTTTGGTCCCATTTTCTGAACTGAAAAACAAACCAAACCAAACCAACCAAACAAAAAAACCCTAAGCCATTCCAATGGGTTTAAAAGTAAGCAGCAGCAAATTTCAAACCGAATTTACTGCTCTAGTTTTTGGGTTAGAGGTTTTTTTTACATGCACTGGACTAAAAAAGTGATTAACATCTACAATGCAGTATCCCAAAAGAGGATTCTTGTACTATTTTTAATAGAAGATTTTTTTTCTCTGTAATGTTTTTAAGACAAGACAGATTTAAGCACAGCAGTGCAGGAGAATTAAAGAAATTTACTGGGTCCCAAGAGAAAGGTGCTGAGGCCTCGGGCTGGAGCAGCCACATGCAGGTAACACCAGCCAGGGGCAGCAGGTTGTGCCTCCAGAAAGGTACTGCCTGAATATTGCCCAGTTTCCCATGGATCCAAACAGCAAAGGAGAATTTTAACCTTTGGAGGAGGACAGACAGGACAAGTGGGAATGGCTTCCCAAAGCCAGAGGGCAGGGTTAGATGGGATATTGGGAAGAAATTGTTGGCTGTGAGGGTGATGAGGCCCTGGCACAGGTTACCCAGAGAAGCTGTGGATGCCCCATCCTGGAAGTGTTCCAGGCCAGGTTGGATGGGGCTTGGAGCAACTTGGTCTGGTGGAAGGTTAAAACTAAGTGATTATTAAGGTCCCTTCCAACCCAAGCCATTCTAGGATTCTAAGTTCAGTTAAGATGAAAAAATCCAGTTACAGACCACTTTCATATAAGGATGTCTTAAAAAAAATCACAGCATGCCCAGATGCTTGTAAGCTCCCACTTTGCCATGTCTTGACGAAGTGAAAGAATGCATTAAAAAAGTTCACTCTACTCAGTACCTATTATCTCCTGAGAAATTACATGTATCATACAGTTTCAGCAATTTATCATTGCACTGAACCATGCAGCATTTCCTTGCATTGAACTTTATGCAAGCAAATAATTATGTATTTATTTATAAATTAAATTTATTTCTCTTATTTAGCCCATTTTGCCTTCTGTGTCTGTGGTGATAATTATTGATTGCAAGCCACAGAACTGGTGCAAATCTGAATTTCCATGGATTGAAAATGCAAAAAAAAATTTTAAGACTACCTGAGAGAGTAAATTGTTTCCCTGACTTTACCAATATGAAGCTCAGGTCAAATCCTTCTAAGGTTCTGTAGAAAAACACCCTTACTAATCCATAATCTTCCCTCCTGGTACATGATGCTATGGAGAAATAATCTTTAAAACCTGAAAACACCCTGCTTTAGTTTGAAAAAATATTCTCAGTATTCAACAAGCAAGCAAGGGTTTTTTAAATCCCTTTGGAGTAGTGCTGCAATGTTCATTATTATAGATTGCTATGAAGTCTGCAGTAGTGGCAGGAAGAAAAACAGATAGGAAATATATCTCAAATAATTAAAATATGGCCTGACACTATGTCTACTTTTTAATGAGGGATGTGGGGACAAATGGAAAAGGATGTATCTATAGTTTCAGCATCTAGAGACAGAGAACAAAAGGAACAAAACCAGCAAAAGATGTGAAAAACACAGAGAAACTTCACACTGTCATGTGCTACAGGAATTCAGGAATTTGCAAGTTCAACAATGCTGTTTATGCTTAGCATTCCTTAAATACCTGTAGGGATGTGGAACCTCAGGACATTATTGTTACAAATAGCAGCAAATTATATTGTTAGATAAAATATTAGTAGCATCTTCCATACTTAATCCTCTTCCTCTTACCATTCACCCTATCTCCAAACATGCCAATATGAAGTGTTCTCAAGAAATTATTTCATTTACCTGTCTAATACAAGGTCTGGTGCAAAAATCAGTTTCCCAGGATGGTCGATCGATCTCCACATCAAACCAATCATTAGAACTTCCATCCAGCAGCTCTCCAAGAGTCTTACTTGATCATAGAGGCTGAGATCTATGAAGCCTAAAGGGATGAAAATAGCACAAAATAAATCAACTAGCTTCTTTCTCCATTTTGATAAAGAAGAATGAGTATAGGAGAAACAAAAAGAACCAGAAAGAACTATTGTTTGGGAAGAAAAGCAGACGAGGGAGCACTGACAACTGAAGTACCATGCTGCCATTTCAAATAGGAACAAAAATATTTGCTATTTGCATTGTCAAATCTTCCACAAAATATTTGGAATAAAGCAGAGTGGTTTTTTAGTGCAATTACTCCCACAGAGCTGGTGAAACTCTAGTGACAGCAGAGGACCTGCTTTATGCTTGGCCACCTCTTTAGATGATGGTCCCACAGCCTCGTGAGAGGCACCAGGGAATCACTTGGGAAACTCACATTTGTCAGGTACTACTACATTGTGCTGCAGAAGACTCCTACTGAAATAATCTGTTCTTTCCCCAGAACAGTTGCTGCTTTGGGGTGTTTTTTATCTCATGACAGGCCTGTTCTGGGTTTGTTGGGTAACTGTGAAAGAACCACATCCTGGTGCCTCTGGTATCATCCCCATTGTAAATGAAATGTGTTGACCCCATCCTTTTTCTGCTGCCTCCTTCCCCAAAATTTCAATAAATCCTCCCCCCCAAAAAAGGGCAAGGAGAGTCAGTGAAGGCGCAGTGTCCTTGTTGCCTCCATACACAGAATTCCAGAAGCAAGGACAGAATTAATGTGATAGTGCATAAGCCTGTTCCACATCCTGGGCTGCATCTAAATCAGCGTGGCCAGCAGCTCCCGGGAGGTGGTTGTGCCCCTCTGCTCTGCTGTGGTGACACCCCACCTGCAGTGATGTGTCCAGCTCTGGAGTCCCCAGCACAAGGAGGAGGTGGACCTGTTCAAGCAGGTCCAGAGGAGAGGCAGCAAGATGATCCAGGGGCTGGAGTACCTCTGCTATGGAGACAGGCTGAGAGAGTTGGGGTTGCTCAGCTTGGAGAAAGCTCTGGAAGGGCCTCATTGTGGCCTTCCAAAACTTAAAAAGGTTTATGAAAAAAGGGAGAGTGATTTTTTTATACAGGCAGATAGTGATAGAACAAGGAGAAATGGCTTTAATTTTAAGACAAGAGATGTCAAGAAGAAATTCTGAACTGTGAGGGTGCTGAGGCACTGGCATAGGTTTCCCAGAGCAGCTGCAGCTGCCCCATCCCTGAAGTGTTCAAGGCCAGGCTGGATGGGGCTTGGAGCAACCTGGGAGAGTGGAAGGTGCCCCTGCCCGTGGCAGGGGGTTGGAAGAAGATTCTGTCTCTGGTCCTTCCAACACAAATCATTCTGTGATTCTATGATTTATTTATCCCCAGAACTTATAGCAAGGCCTCAGATAGCACTGCAGCACAGCCAGAAGGGAGAGACAGTCTTTGCCCTGCCCCTTCCTTCCCCTGCAAAAAATAACTGCGGAAAAAATAATGCCTAGAAGCACCCAGGAAAAAAAAAGAAAAAGGAAAAGTTTAAATTATCAAAACACAAGTGGGAAAGCAGACTGCTCAGTCAAGGAGTAAAACACAGATATCAAGAAGAGCTACTCAGAGGTCAAAACCAAAATCAGGCCAGTGGTTTCCAAGGCTGAGCTCCTTTATCTTGGTTCCTTAGCAAAGATGTTTCAGTTTCAGATTAGCTGGCATCTACGACCCTGCATAGTGACAAATCCTTACAACCTGGCCATGGATACAGGATTTCTGTAGTTCTTCCCAGTTGTGTGCAGTCGTAAAATACACACAGGATGTTTGTGCTTGATTGATACAAGTGCTCCATATACTTTAACCTTATTAAACTACTATATTGGAATGCAGTCAGTGAGAGCCCACAGGCTGACATAAACTGGGTAATGCTCACTCTCTCTTATTATCACTAAACATTCTGCCTTTCAAAATCGGCACAGATTTGCTTCTGATTTTATAAAAAGGAGCCTCTGAGCATTACCTTCCCTCTTGTATTCCCCTGTCACTGAATTTACTACAGAATGCACAGCCAACAACAGATCATCTGCCACACACACTCATAATTTAAAAGTGCTTTTAATAAAATAACCATGGAAGTGCAAATAGTATAAACTGAAGTGGCAGTTTCCTGGGAAACAGCAGCTGAAAGACATTTCAGAGTTTATTTAAATAAACATTTACACCAGTGTGTGTTGAGTTCCCTAGCATAAGCAACGAGTTATCAGGTTTAATACTCTCTCAGTGAAGTGAGGTGTCAGAACAAGTCCCAGTGTTCAATCTACAGGTACTTAAAGATCCAGATTTATCACAAATCATCTGCTAAACTCACATTATCAGCAGCAGCAGTAGGATTTATGACCATTGATCACAGCTCTTAGGAGGACTATACTTTTCCTTTTCCTAACAACTTCATGCTCTAAGGACTGAGGAGAGCAAACGACCACCTTCCACTGCAGTGTCAGAAGTCCCATTTCATTTCCTCTGGACTACATCAAACTACCAATGTTTCTATGGCTGTAATACATGTCCTTGAAATTTTGTGCTCCATACCTTACCATTTAATTATAAATTGTTAAGGCAGAAATGAAAAAAACTTTTGCTGTATGTAGTGACTAGAAAAAAGACACATTGCTCTGGTCAGCAACACACTAGGTTGCATAATGAATCCAAATTTCAATGTTGTAACAACAACAACAAGGGTTCAGCAGTGAACTATGTTGAACTCTTAGACCAGGTCAACAAAGCAAAAGGCAATTATAGAACTTATGTCCTGCTGCCTGACAACTGAGAATTAAAATACTTGGAATTCAGAAAGAAAAAAATCCAGATGTCAACTTCTCTTTTACTGAGCAACAACAAAAATGCAACCCATTAGGCTGAAAGTACAGACAAAATACAGCCACAGAGTAAAATTCATAACAAAAGATTGTTTTAAATATGTAAAAACCACAAATATAAACACATGGATTTCCTATTTAGGCAAAATCAAAAATAAAAACAATATTTTCTTTCATTTTTGGTGTCAAAATAATACCCAGTAATAAATTAGAGGTGAAAATGGGCTTCTAACCCAGGTACACAAAAGCAAATATTCAGCTTTTCAGAAAGTAAAATTACTGCTCACAGAGCCATTAGTCAAGAACTCTGTATTTTTTTATATGACTTTACCTCCAGGAACCAGACATGGATTGGCATGATTACCTTCAGCCGAGTGTTTTTGAAAACTGAAATTCCATATCTTGAGCTTTAGTCATCACAGTTTTTTAGCGAAAAACAAACAAAAAAAATCTACATTGCAGCAAGTAGTCCAACTGCCATGTAATAGGCCAATATTACTTATAATTAGGTACATATTAAACATCACATCTATTTTTGGCATTGTTCTAAAATGCTGTTTGTTTCCGTTCTATGTAACTGGAGAGATCAGAAAAAACAAACCCACATGATAATGTGTCAACGTTCACAGGAACTGTTTTGAAGGAGTTTGATTGCTTCAATGGGTTTTCTTCATACAGTTCCCTTACTGCCAAGAAAAAGTTTTTATTTCCAACATACATTGAAAGTAAAGTAAAACTTATTAATGCCAGGATTGGGGTTGGTTCAGAAACTGATCTTTTTAAAAAAAAAAGTAACCTCAGCTGCCTGAAGTTTTGAGCTTGTGGTTGTTTGGGGATTTTTTTAAAGGTGACAGAGTTAAAAATTAGAAATTAATAGCAATCAGAAAATGGAATAGGTTGAATTTTTTTTCTCATTGAAATATTGCTTAAAATGAGGTAATTTTCTAAGACTGCTTTTCCTTCAAAATTCACTTCCTGCCAGATACACATAACTAAGCACAATCCACTGAAATGGTACCTTTTAATCAAGTTTTTGTGATCAGACAAAAAATTATAAAGTAGACACCATTTAACCCCTTACAGCTACTTACAGTTATTTTCAGAGTTTCTTAAACCAGGAAAAATAAGGATAAAGAGTTCAGCTCTCAGTTTAAAACAGCCTACATTAAGAGCAAAAACACCATCACTTTGCAAATGTCCATAGTGGTTTGAGATGCTCATGCAGTGCAAACATCTCCTCCTCAGCAGCTGACCTGGAATTTGCACACCCTAAAACCATCACACCTGGATCCTCCAACACAGTGCCTGGGCCTGGAGACATCTCCTCACCTGGGGGATGTTTGGGGGATGTGGTCCAGGAGCTGGAGCTTGTTCCACCATCAGCCACTCCACCTAGACCTGAAATAGTATATGCTTCCCTTACTCTGAATTCTTAATTTAAGGATTATACAAAATATTCTCCTCCAAGTTTATTCCCTGCACACACAGAGTTTGTTTCTGGAGGGAAGGATTACTGTCATGTTTTCCCACTTGTGTACTGAAGTACCAGCAGCTCTTTATAGTGCACACCATGACAAGAGCAGGGCTCACACCAGCACAGTCTGAAAGCCTTTGGCATAAAATCCAAGAGAGGAGCCATGGTGTGCAGGCTCCTGGGTCCTGATGGATGCAGGGTCAGGAGTACCAGACTGCAGAATACATTAGCCATGCAGGGTAAACACAGCCGTAGGGATCACTTCCAGCAGAACACGCCATCTGAAGCTCAGGATCAAGCCCCAAGCTGCTCCACATCTACCAATTACTCAATGTTTTCAGCTCACTGTTATTATCTGGTCACCTCAGGTCTTGGTGAAGGGCCACAGGCTGCGGTTTAGTCTGTGCCAGCCACCAAGTTTTTCTGCACAGCTTTGCCAAGTATCATCTCCGTGTGCTGGCTGCTTTTATTCTGGCTTTTATTCTTCATTCTGACTCTTTTAATCATGGGTACTTTGTGGCGAAGGAACTGAAAATGCTCACCACTTCTGTTTGTATGAAGTTAAATGGTTCATTGCCACAATGCTGGGGACACATTGGAGACACTTCAGGCACTAACACATGCAGTTCTATGTAGTGCATGATCCTTGTGTTTGCCAACAGCCAAAAGCATCTTACTCATTTTTGTTTTGAAGGAGTGCACACGATAATTCTGAGATCAATTCTACGCTCCACTGATGCTTTTGTGTAGCAACTCTGTCAAATAAAGCAATTCCAGACACCCAGGACTTGAACACAGTTAATTTTTCATCAGCAGTATTAGAAACCTTCTACCAGGATTCAAGGAAAGAATTTGGTGTTAAGTGAACCTTCTAAATCAGCTTAATTGGGTATTTATAGCTGATAAAGTAGAAATTACATACACCAAGCTTGCTTTTTAGCCAAATGAACTACTGTATGACTAATAACAGATGATAGAAAATTATGGGCTAGGTTGTTGTCAAAATCAAAAGACATCCGGGTCAATTACTGAGGGCAATAAATTATGCATTACTTTAAAACAAAAAAAGCTTGACTTTCATGCTGCACACTGTGCTGTTATTTCAAGGTAGAGAATGACACATTAATGGTAAAAGCATTGACTAAAACACGTAAGAACAAGACTGAAATTCTTACCAGGAATTTTTTTGGCCCAACCAATCATGTGAACCAGCTCTTTGTCTGCCAGTTTTGTCAGGGACATCATCATGGAGGCCTCCGTGAATGGTTTGCTGGGACGACTCACCAACACGTTGGGAGGCTCCGCTTCCAGCAGTGTTAAAACAAACTGCTCCGGACTGACCGTGCTGAGCAGGATCTCTTTCACCCGGGTTGCTGTCTCGTTGTACTTCTTTGCTTTGCCAATGCAATGCATCCGGTCTTCGGAATTCCGATGGCTGCGCAGGATCCGATACCCACAACGTTCCCTTCTTGAGCCTGACATGAGAGGCACATGATTGCACTGAAGAATTTTTCTCTCAGGTTGCATTATGTAAATCCAAATATTTGTGTGGAGAAAGGGAAAAACCCTTTAATATTGGATGGTCTAATATTGAATATCAAGTTTCTAGGACATTCAGCATTGACTTAACTTTATTCCCACTGACTTCAGCTGAGGGTTTTTGTTTATTCCACTAAATAGAAATAAAGTTCAAAAATGTTTATTTTTCAACTTTGGTTAACTCACTTTGAAAGTCCAATGGGTTACTCCCGTTGACACCAAAAAGATATAGATCAGGTATTTAAAGGGAAATAAAGATAGCTGATTGTAAATTCTGTTTTAGATATAAACTGGGGGAATAAAAGACTCCTGGAAGTCTGGGCTATGTTACAGGTTAAACACCTCAGGAAGAAGCACAAGTAGGCCTCAATTTTAGATGGATGTTCAACCAGGGACTCACAACATGCAACCCATTTTCTCCCCATGTCCCATTAAGCCAGCAGGAGTTTCTCCAAAGGGATTTCAAGTATCTACAACTAGGAGCAAACACTCTGTTTGGAGTTCTGCCTGCAGAAGGTTATTTCTGTTGCAAAGAGAAGTCCTTTAAATTTGTGGACTTAATTAATTGCTCATTCTGACAGCACCAAACATTCTCCAATTTTCTGTCAGTGCTATTATTGATATCACTGTTACCTGTTCTTGCATAGCTGCCAAGGAAAGAGTCTAAAAGCTTCTTCAGAAACATCATATGCAGATTAGCTAAAATATTCAGCTATACTTCCACACCACTCATCCCTTCAGCATACTCTTTAACAAAGATCATATTCGCTCATTTACAACTAAACATTGACAGTAACTAATGTGCAAGTTTGTATCATATTAAAAATCAAGATATTTAGAAATAAGATGTTACTGAAGAGGTCTTTAGGCTGGAATCCTTCAACACTTGCTTCTAATATCACAGCTAAATTGTTCTCTAAATCTTTTAGAAGTTAATTTTTTATGCTGGTCATCAACACTTTTACTGACATGATTCTCACAGGTTCAGTTTTCGTAGATATAAAAATGCCTATGCTAACATAAATCTATATCAGACCAACATTTATTATTGCATACATGGAGACCATGGAGTCTTAAAGCATAATAAAGTTGCCTCATTGGGATTCAGTCCCATAAAAAGTTTGACAGAAGTATCCTTTCTGCTACTACCTTGACATTACTACCTTTATGAAGTCTTTTTAGAGTGTAGCTAAAGACTTCTTGCCCTGGTCAGAGATTCTGGTTCTTCTTCATAAGGGTATACAATTAAAGGCTTCTTAAAGTGCATGAAGACACAGAAGCAAAGGAACAATGAAGATGGAAGAACCCCAAGAACCTAAGCAGTGACAACAAGCACACTGACCAGGCTACACAGGGTTATCAAAGGGGAATGATCAGCCTGTGATCGGGGCATGATACCCAGCAGGTAAGTCAAAACAAAAGACTTTTCAGTTCACCTGGAGGCATCAGGCATTCCAAGCCACCTACTGGAAAATCAAGAAAATCTGGGTGACAGCTACTGGTGGAGCAATAGGGTTGTACCAGCTGCCAGGGACCTCTGAGTATGTATGTGTGTGTGCACATGCAAGAGGGTTTGTACACAAAGTACCTGGAAGAACAGAGGATCCAGGGGCCATCTAAAGTCATACACATGTGTTTCTGTGGCTGCTTGTAGGATAGAAGGTCTGAGTACCAGCAGCTGGGGTGAGGCTGCAGACCCAGAGCCATCAGCTGGGGAGAGATGGGGATCCACGGGCCAACTCTTTGACAGACTGAGTGTCTAAACCCAACTACTAGAAGGATCCATAATGTTTAAATACATGTATTTTCCAATGTTTGTGGTCACGAGTGCTGTACTTTCTGTCTGTGCTGATCTGCATGACTGACTGTGGATACAGGTATTGTGGGTGTATGTGTCTAATAATACACACTCACACTTGCTATTGGACCTGGGGACAGGGCATGTGTCAGGTTCCCTTGTCAAGCTACTGGTTTCAGCAATTTCTACCATTCTTCATCCCTATCTTATCAGAGTTATATAAAGCATGAGTTGTCCAACCAGGCAATGCAGTTCTGGTCCTGGGTTTCAGTTAGCAATGAGGTCCAAAAGTAAGTCAAACTAAACATAAAGGCAGTGGGGACACAAAACAATTAGTTTCAGATACAGTTGACAAGGCTTTGTCTTGCTAAATAAGATTCTGGGTGATTGCAGACAGTCTCGTGGAGAAACCTCAGATGGAGGTGGCTTTTCAGGTCATAATCCTGTCGTATCTTCAGCAGCTGTTGAACAGCATTTGAATCAATCTGAAAGGGATGAGATGCTAAGGCCTGTCAGGTACAACCTGAANTCAGGTCATAATCCTGTCGTATCTTCAGCAGCTGTTGAACAGCATTTGAATCAATCAATGCTAAGTCCTGTCAGGTACAACCTGAGGGCACTGAAAAGACAGGATAAGGACAAACGGAGTCTGTCAGGACTTTTAGGATGTAGACCTTTCAATTGCATGTGGCTGTCATTCTCACTTGCTGCTTGTTCAGTAAACCACGCCAGATGTAAAAGAAAACAGGATAACTGTTAAAGAAGTTCTCAGTATTGGAGAACACAATTTATTCAGAAATCCAAGAGACTGGAGAAGACAAATGGGCAAAACTGATTCAATGAATGGACCTCAGGTATGGAGGTATCCAAGAGGAAAAAGGCATCTGGAACAGGAAGTATTTTTCAGCTGGAAGTCCAGCTGAAAGTCTGCATCATTTGGAGCAAGTATGGTTCTGTATCCTTGAAAGGGATATGGGTACGATGAAATGGGGTGAATGAAAACAGGATATTTGAACAAATAATGGTAGAATGAAATGCTTAGCCATGTAACAACTGGCTAGAAGTTGCCAGAGCAGCTGAACAGCAGTTAAGGAAAGATAACATACTAGCAGAGACAATTGGAGCTTGAGACATTATCTTATGGTAGGTTCATGAAATAAGACTTGATGATGATACCCAAAAAGGTTATCTGCACAACTACAGAAGTTACAGAGCAATTTCTTTGACCATCTGTCTGTGCAAGTCCTTTTCTTCCTGAGAGAGTCAAAGGCCAGTGAGGCATAGACTAATTTCTACAAAGACACCTGGATGATGTGGTGAACTCTGTGCTAAGCCTCATTTTTGGACTAATGCACCAAGGTCAAGAAGAAGATCTTGAAGTGATTTGTCAGCTTCCAAAAAACCTTAGAATGGCACAGTGGGCTGCAGACTTCTGAAAGCATATAATGCACAGAAAGCATGTATTTTCTATGAAGAAAGATAAAGAGGAAAGGTTAACAGTGATCTAAACAACTGGAATGCAGGTATAGTTGGAGACAAATGAGGAAATGCCCAGGTATGGGGGTGTTCTGCCTAGAGAGATCCATGGCTCTGATTTCCATAGGAGTCTGCATGGGGACACCATAAAGGAGGAAACACAGCACATTGTTTGTACTCTTTAGAATACTGAAACATATTGAACATGAAAAATAACAAAGGGACTAAAAGCCATAGGCAGGGTAATATAAAAGTTTCTTGGGCTATCAAAAAAATACCAACTGCTGTGTGACATGCATAGTTTTTGTCCTCCAGTACCTGGTGGAGCTGCAAAACCCTCTTGAAAAGAAGCCACAAGAACATTAGTCTTTTACTTAAACACATAGAAAGTTGTTCAGTTAGGGACCATATCTAAAGTTATAATGTCAGAAAAACTACTGGTTTAAGAGGGAACTGGAAAGGGAAGCAGATGTCTGATGACACAACAAGGAAGAACTTCCAGCAGTTTGGACACATCTGGCAGAAGCAACAGGTGGTCAAGAAAGCACTTCCAACCAGCTCATTGACCCTAAATCAGTTTCTGGCACTGAAGTGAACCACGTGTGTTCTTGTGGGACTCCATAATCTCTGATCAGCTCTGTTATACTGTCACCCAGACTTCTTTGTGGCACAGAAAATATCAGGCCTTTGGTGCCATAATCTGATTCTCTCAGGTTGCATCAATGTTTGTGGTCACATGAGTGCTGTACTTATCTTTAAATAACATTTTGTAGCCAATCCGAAATATAAACGTACACGTAAATGACCAGGTACTTTAATGAAGATTAAAAAAAAATTAAACT
>WEIV01027497.1:465465-513412 GCA_013390005.1 Calyptomena viridis | reverse complement strand
AAAAAAATTAAACTAAAAAAAAAAAAATTAAAAATTAGCCCAGCATCCTTTTATAATTGGCACAGTCTTGTGCAATTTCCATCTGCTCAGCTGCACTCCATGACACATCTTAAGATAACTCAGTCAGCTTGTGATACTGAGAGTATTAAAGGTCTCAATATCTGTTGAAGTTCTTACTGAGAACTAGTAAGCCCCTTTAAGTTACTTTAGGTTATTTAACTAAATTAAGTTTCGTACATAATCACTACTTACTATAAAAAATAATGTTCCATTTAAAACATAAAACCAGTTTCCATAATCCCATTACCAGTGCAGACAGCCAAACTAGGAGTGTTACAACATTTCTGCATAAAAAACTTGTTACTAGAGAAAATATAGGACAACCAAAGAAAGGGTCAGAAAAATACCCAACCAAAGCAGATTCTGAATTATTGTTTGTATTTTTTAATCACCATATATTGCCAAAGCAGATGAAGGCTGGTTCACTGAGCAGTGTGCATAAAACAAAGCTCATCAGTAATTAAAAGAGATACTATTTATTTCCACTTCAGCTTTTTACTGCTTGTATTTAAAGAAAAAGAAAGCAACATTTAAGCTTGCTAGTCAGCCTGCACAGCAGAAAACAGCAGTCTTTCCAATTAAAACAACACATTTCAACAATGCAAAGGAACTTCATTGCTTTCTATTCAAATCCAAAATTAGGCAGGACTGAGACATTTTATCCATACAACTATTAGCATCCAACAGGCATAAGTGCTTAGGAAACGATACATATTATAAATAATTACCAATCAGCTTAATGTTTGGCTTAACTAGACATGGGGATGTGGATCAACGTATTTAAAGGCAGAGCAATAAAATACAACTTCCCAGATTAGGCACTATCTCTGACTTTATCACCAACTCCCTAGCTGTACCTAATAGCTAATATTCATTCCTATAAAGGTAATTCAAGCAATTGCAGAAGTGCAAAATGATCAAATCTCTCACTCTTCCTACTGCACTCTCCTTATTTAGAGCTATTTGTGCAGGAAAATAGCTTTATTCAGCTGAGAATGATGGACCAAAGGCAAGACCTCGAGCTACAGCACCACAAACCATATGAGTAAATGATCACAAGAATGTAAGAAATAAGGCACATTATAAAAAGAGTCATTAAAATGAGCCTGTTAGATCACTCATCCATGAACGAGTCACAACAGGTATTACTGGCAGTGAAACACACTCTTTTTCAAGCAACTCCTGCTTTACAAATTCTCTGAAAATCACAAATGCTGTGTGATGCAGTGGGCAGTTACATGGCAAATGCAAATGTTCTGGTGAGTGCCTATGCCAGAGCAGAGCAACTGACAAAGAAGCTGCCATCTGCACATGAGAACATGAGCTGGAAAAATGCAATTAATGCATCTGACATCCAGAGAACAACACCATGAAACATTTTCCCCCCACTTATTTTCTGTGTGAAAAGCACCTTACAGTATTTCAACTCCACGCAGCAGCCACACACAGGAGAAAGAGCCAAATTCTGAACTGTACCAGCCCCCAGAGAAATCTGTTTTTTCTTTCTGTGAACTTATTGAATGATGTCAGTATTCAAGGGCAGCATCACCTTTGAGCAGGGCCCCTCAGCTTCTTCACTTGGGGCAGGGTGGGGCCTGAAAGGAGCTTTATCTTTGTAACATACTCAAAATGTTAAGAACTGACACATGAGGAAAAAGATAGGGAGTGGGGCAGAGGAGGGAAATAAAAGGTAAGTCTAGTTCAACAGGCAAGTGGAAAACTCTGCATGGAAGAAGGCCTATTTGAGACTCAGGAAATAAAAAAGCAAAGCTGGGCATAGCTGCTCCCACAGTGGCTATAGCAAAGTGATGAAGCAACTCCCTTCTTTTTCATTGCCTTTGGCAAACAGTTCAAGTCCATTTCAGCTCCCTAGGTAAATACCAGAAAGCTCCAAGAGAAATCAGTTTTATCCTGGTCTGTTTTATTCAAGTTTGCTGCCCAGAAGTTACTGCAGTATTTCTGTTTTCTTTGTTCCTAGTGCAATTTTTTTGTAATTATTTTTCTACCATAGTTAATAGTCCTAGAGCCAAAATTTAGCAGTAGTGTTCTTGTTTGGAACATCAGGGAACATGGACTTCCTGCAGAGAAATCTGCAGATGCCATATCTAAGACCCTCCTTGTGCTTTTGGCAATGATGGTGTATTTTGTAAGAAAATCCATTATCACCTTAATACAAAGCACTCCCAAGCTGGCCTCCACAAAAAATACCTGTGGCTTGTTGACTTCTCAGCATTTATGAAGACAACAACATCCAAGAGAATTTCAGACCAGGAAACTCCAAAGAAACACTTTCCTACTGCTTCTTGCTCTATTAACAATGGCATATACTGCCTAATCACATTTAGACACAGAAACATGTTATACACTCACACATACTTACGTGTGGGTTTTTTTTCAAGGTGTCTATCTATAATATTCAAAACGAGGATTTAAAGATTTGATGCAAACTAGGCAGAGCTTTATTGAAAAGCTTTCATAATCTGCAAAGTAGTAATTGAGTTTCTTTTATCACTTCTGGTGCACAAGTCTCCACTGAGCAAAAATGCACTTATAAACCATTCTATCTTACCCAGGGTTTTAGTAGATGTGAACCAATGCATTCAATAAGTGACCTGGGAAAGGAACTGAGATGGAGAAAAGCCTCCATTAAAAAAGAAAGTGTACTTTTTTATGGCTTTCTACAGTAAAAAAGTGGTACTAAAGAATGGCTCTAACAAGAAAATGTTTGAAAGATAATTGCTGTGGCCCACAGGAGATGGCATTTACATTTCATGCAAGAAATACAGTCTTAAAATGTGTCTGGGTCTAAATGTCTGTCACCATGGGTCTATACATCAGCATTACTCCCAGATGCCACTTAACCCATCGGGCAACTCAGACAGTTCTGAGTAATTTTTATATTTCTTTTTCTGAAATGAAAGTCTTTCTGAAATGAGTCTCAAGAGCCTCAAATTTCAGTGCTACTATTTTAAAAACGCCATTTTTTTTTGTTTTCCTGTTAGAGTTTCAATCTGTCATTTTTTGTCTGGCAGTCATTAATGTCCTGTAAACATTCATTATTGTAGGAGAACATGTTTGTAAATAAGTGTCAAGATTAAAAGGAACAAAGGTTAGGACATAAGTGCATACTATAATTTATTACTTGTACTATCATACTGCCTTTGAGGTCTAACCACAAACCACCACTTTCTGGAAACTAGAATAAAAGGATTAATTGAAGGCAAGCATTGTGGAGGTCCACCTTATATCATCATTCTGGAATCAATCTTTGGTAAATCTTTCCATCTCCAGAACTGGGGCTTGATAGAAACCTCCATTGCAAAAACTTTGTGTAAAATTCTGAGTCATAACGATGAACAAACGACAGTGGAACTATTCAAAGTAAGGTTTTCAAAGGAGTCATATTTGCAATCTTTCCTTTCTGGAGGTAAGCCCATATTAATAAAAAACACCAATAAAGTTGAGATGCATCATCACTGCAGGAGAAAACAGGAGCTTCACATAGAAAGAACCATCTGACTTGAGCAAAAGAAACTAAATGTACTTCAGGAGTACAAAAATAATACAAGGAGCAATTGAACTTGCAGTTCTACGCTGGGAATTATCAGCCAGAAATGAACAGGGAGGCCACAATCTTAACAGATCTTAGTGTGATTAAGAACTGCCAGCATGATGTTACCATGAAAAAGGCAAATAGGATCCTGAGTTGTGCACAGAGAAATGCTCCTGCAGAAACAGAAATGCATTAATGCTATATAAATGAATTCATGCAGTGAGGAGAGTCCACAGGAATATTGTCCATGATTCTGGACATCCAAGTGCGAATTGGGTTCTCTCCACCTGGAGCAGATTGAGGGACAAGCAACCCTGATGACTTCCAGGTTCTGTCTACTTTCCTATTTTGCAAGAGGAGAAGTTTTCTTGGTTTATATAGCTAACTAAAACAAAGGTTGTGAGGGAATATGATGTAGTCCCTAAATACAACCAGGTTCACTCACAATAAAAAGAAGAGGAGCCTCTAAAATAAAAGACAAATGTTTCCACAAGAACAAATGGACATTAATTGTCCAGAAATAAATGAAGGTTGGAATTCTAAAGAATGTTCTAATGAAAGGAATTATATTCTGCAAACAGCCTTCAGGTCAAAGCAGTTGGAGGATGAAAACAGTGCCTAGCCTTGAAATAGAAATATGTATCTATATTAAATGGGATGAAACAAGATGCATGCCTGCAAATCATAGAGGGCCAAGCACAGTGACCTTCTCCTTTCCACTCCATTGTTTTTACGTGATGTTTTCCCAGTCTCTTTCTATCACATACATTGGGGAATCTATAAGAAACAGCAAACCTTGCCTGTGAACATTAGATATTGAAACACCTTTCAAACCATTTTCTTCTTAGAAGTAACCCTTTAAATCTCATCTATAAATGTACAATTACATTGAAGTCACATCACTGTAAGTACGAGACAGGAATAAGAGAAAAGGCTGGATAATTCTGAGAGTTGCAGTGACAAACGGTGGTTGTTTGATATTTCTTTTGGTAGAAGAGGAAGAACTGCAAGTCACCACCTAAAGATAGCCTGTTCAAAAAGGAACTACCCTCCCACTGCCTTCCCCTTACTGCCCCACCAAAGCCCCACAAAAAAGCCTGGCAACAAGAGAACTGGTTTTCCGCATGATGGGTGGTCAAGCTTCTGAGGGATGTTATAGATGCTAAGACTTTATGAGATTAAAAAGAGGGACAATGGAAAAGTCATTCTACTAAGGTCCCCAACTGCTGATTTTTGGAAGCTGAGAGTTGCCAGCAGTAGTTTCACACAGGTCTGGTCTCATTCTTACACTCGTCCCAAGGCACCCTCTCTTGCCACTGTCGGAGGCAGAATACTGAGTTAATTAACTACTGCTTTGATGTGACACTGCTGTTCCTGCAGTACATTCAACCAGCAGAGCACAGCACAGGCTCTTTTACCTCACATTAGCAGGATTTCAGTTTGACTTGAGGCTCAGAAAGCAGCAGGTCTGGGGTTCCCATTCTGCAGAACACAGCATGCAAATAACCTGCCTTCCCAGAGCTTTGAAGACATTATATGGTTTTCACATGCCTAACATACACCTTGACTCTTCCCACGGGTTTGCATCTGAAAATCAAAAGTCATCTTCTGCTTTAAGAATCAGTACGTTCCTTCCTATAAACCCAGCTTAAACCTTGCTTTAATTGCCTGTTGTGCCTTTTTAGCATTTCAAGAAAAAATATACGGAATACACAGAATTGGCTGAAGGGAAGAAAAATAAACAAAACAGCAGACCCCAGGCAAGCAACATAGATACACAAAACTCACCACACTTCATCATTCCCACTTCATAGCACTTCCGCAGCCGGCACGCCTGGCAGCTTTTGCGCCTGTTTTTATCTATGGTGCATTGGTTGGTAGCTGGGCAGATGTAATCATTGTGTCCTGCAGCAGAGCAAGAAGAGAAAGTTTAACATTTCCAACCATCTCTCTTCATCATTTCCCAGATTAGGGACGTTCTTGATTCTAAGCATCTCAACTTTTGCATATGTATATATCTAAGCTCCATTAATTTAACTGGTGCAAAAAAATGCATATTTTTTCTATATTAAAAACTTCAATTTGTTGCCTCAAAATTAACCAGACAACATAGCCCAGATTTATAGTGATGACTATTAGATAAAAAAGCATCTTCAATTACCAACTCAGTTTTGAAAATGTAATATACAATCTTGTGGAAATTTGCTCACAACTTCCAAATTCTTGCTGTATATTGGGACTCTACAGATAACAAATAGTAGATTTTACTTTTTTTAACTCAGCAGAGTTGAAAAGAGAGGTGCACACAGCTTCAGTCCTGCAAAGATTTAAGTAAACTACAACTCTATTTATTAACCTTTGACATGGTGAGTTCCAGGAATGAAGAAGCCTTTAGAGGATTGACCCTGGACCAAAATTAGTTACCAAAAAAAAAAAAAAAAACCCAAAAACCGAGACAGAAAGACTGGTATGAAATAATGCATACTGTAAATACAAAGAAAAGTACAAGTAGGAGGTACAACTTTTAGATACTCAGGACAAGTGTTTCTTTTATTTTCATCAGTTTCCACTGCAGCCTCTTTTGTTCTCCTCTCCTTCTCTCCTATCTCACCTCACTCCCATCCAAATCCCTTTACACTATTGTATTTCATTAATCAATAATCTGGTCCAAAGGTTTATTAAACTGGACTTGCGTATGCTCCTGGTGTAGACACTGTTGAATCATCTCCTGCCACATACTGGAACTCTCTCTTGTAGCAACAACCAAAGCATTCAAAAATTATTCAGTCATTTAAATTTCTTAATGTCTTTTCTCCCAGGCTGTTTTATTTTAATTTTTTTTTTTTTTTCAAACTGTAAGAATAGACCAGGAAAAAATACGGCTACTAGAATGCTTTTTTTTCACTTGATGTAAGTCCAAGAGTTCAGGTCCCCAAGAGTAACTATTTAACTGAACCATTGTGACTATTTCCTTGCAAAATTAAAATTATTTTAACCTTGAATTTTTGAACGGACAATTTTAGAAACAAGAGATCAGGTTACAGTTTGTCCCATTTCCTACCGGCAGATATGACTGAAAAACAAATTACTGTTTATGACTCTTCACACAACACGGGGGGAAAGGAGGAGGAAGCTCTCTGTTCCACTATAACCTAAGCACAGAGGAGTATAAAGTGATCTAAAACCCTTGTGGCCTTGGGATAATTTAGATTACAGACAGATGTTCAACAATGTGGAACAAATAGACTATACCACAAACTCAGACAAGCCAAGGAGACCACACACAGTTGCTCAGTCATACCATCTAATTTTAATTAGACATCAGCCCAACATTTTGGTCTATGGTATGCCCAGAATTTTTTTATTTTAATATGCAATATCCTGCATAACAACAGTTGCAACTGAGTGCTTCATAATGTTTTATGCCAAGAACTGAGTTTCTTTTATTTGAATTACAAACAGCACTACCTGACAGGGTACATTGAGGTGTACAAAAGACCACAGTGGGTAACTTGTTGATGGCCCAAGCCCATGTGAGCAACACAGAGCAGGTAAATCATTTACTTGACAGAAAACACTCTGAGATCTAATTCAGTCTCCATTTGCAAAGAAGTGGACACAAAGTTCTCTTCAATTATTTTAGAAATCAAAAGCACCAGCTTATAGAAATTGTTGTTCACCTGTACAGAACTTGCACAATAAATTGAAAAGGCAAAACAAGTTTTGAATTAAATTTGATTCTCATGGTGACAACCGACTCTGTCATACTGAGCCAAATATCTGAAGATAGTTAAAGGCTTTATGGGCAGAAGAGGAAGGGGAACATTAAAGATAAAAAAATGACAGAATTTTCTGCATTGGTATCCACATGTAGTATCCGATGTCAATCCAATTCAGTTTTCACCAAGAGGCCCCAGATGAGGCCAAAGAACATAACTAGACCAGGGTTAAAGAAACACAGCCCTCCAAAGCCACAATACAGTGTTTAAGTGACTTCCTTTGGCTGTGATAGCAAATATGGAGTACTATATTCACATTACAGCCACTCGGCAAATCTGAACTAGAACGTTTTTTTAATTTAAGAAATTAAAAGTACCAACCATTTAAGAATTTAAACATGGAATCTCTATCTCTTAGATTCAGAGATCTGACAGAGTAAGAGATACTGCAATGTAGGCTCTCAGGGGTGGAGTGTTGAGTATTAACAATAATCAGGTTAGTGCCTAATACGTGCTACATTTATTTTTATATCCCACATAGTGTGTAGATGTTGTATGTTATGACTCAACAGCTCCAGGCAACATACTCTTGTCAGGAAGAGTTCCCGGCAAGCAAAGTCTCCAGATAATTGTCTGATCTAACTGTGTCTATGACAACAAATTCACTATTGTCTAGGTTGGGGCACAAACTGCCATCAGGTTCACAGGTCTGCTGTGCTGCCCCAGCCAGGCTTTTGTTTCAGAGCCTTCCTGTCCTGTGTATTCCACCTCTACTCTAAAGAAACCAGTGGCTCACTCTGTAGTGTTTCCAGATCTTGGTAATATCAAAGCCAAAAGGTAAAGCAGTCAAATCACATGTTGCTCTATTTTCAGACTGCAGCATCATGCACCAAGATTTCAGATCAGCTCATTACTGGATCAACCACTGCAGCCCATGGTAATATGAAACCACTTATTTGAGAAAAATTATGAAAAAGCTGATTGTCCTACCTTGAATACTTCTTTTAAAGAATGCTTTACAGCCTTCACAGGACCAGACCCCATAGTGGTATCCTGAAGCATAGTCACTGCAGACTGCACAGAAGTGGGCATCCTTTTTTGAGCCAGGATTATTTGCAGTTGGGCTTATACAGTCATTGCCATTAGTTTTTCTTTTTAACGTTTCTCTGATAGAAAAGAAAAACGTCTGTTATAAAAGAGGAAAAATTAAATCCGCACTGCAAAGTGTTTCATAATTTTCCATTGTCTTCTATTCTCTCTCTACAGAGTCTTCTTATTCCTGAACACAGGATAGTGTGAGACACTGTTAAGGCTTTTCTGATAATTTAAAGCATGCAGTCTGATCCCAGAGTTTCCAGTGATGACAGACCAAAAAGTTTTAAAATACTAAATGGCATAAAACTGGACTGCTAACCTGTCTATGACATGAACACCAGGAAAATCATATGGAATGCTGATGGATCTTTAAAATTCTTGAAAATGTACAAGTCCAGGAATTTGTAAACCAATTGGACTTTGCCTTTTGGAAGCTTCACATGGAAAATGAGAACGCAGGCAGCTCAGACTGACATGACAAATGCTACAATGAGCAGAGCTGCAGTTGGTACTGTTAGTGAAAACTACACTGCACATCTATCCTCAAGTATTTCATCCTTTACATTAGGCTTTATTCATTCAATGACATTTTGGAGACAAATAACTTGAGATGTGAATCTCAGTCCAGAAGATCGACTCATAATGTTAGACAAAGTTTTCTGTTCAAGGGGATGACCCATGTTGATCACCCTAATGCTAAACAAAAGGAAGTCTCAATACAGGAATAATGGAGAAGCACAATTAGTAAAATACTTTCATACATAAAAATTTTCCTATAAAAATTAGTAATATATACACATTCCTGAAGTGTTACAAATAATTCCAACATAGAGGAACTATTCTTAGTGACAGGATTAAAATTAAAACAAGATAAAAACATGAAATAATAGCCAATTCCTAACACCAAGATCCTGTAAACAAACAGCAAGAGGAAAGGAAATGAGGTTATCAGTAATGTGGGGTTTAGGTATAGGAAGTACATCCATTCTATCATTTTTATCTGGGCATCATTTTCTTAGTGGTTTTAGCATGTTGTGCTTTCAGGGTCAATACAATTTCTAGACAGAGAGATAATACTATCATGTGCAAACTCTCAGCAGCAGTTTGAGAAAAGGAAAGGTGTATAGTCAACTTATAGGTACAAACTTAACCACAGAGGCAAAACTTAGAAACATTAGAATTTGCCTCATCCCACCTTCCATGGATACTAAGGAGGAGAGTAAAAATCAGTTAAAATCAGACAACAGGTAGCATGGTTTATGACTTCTATGGAACAAGGGTGATTTTAAATAGAACAGTGGAAACACACTGAAAGTGCTGTCAAAGAGGATTTAACTAACATTAAAATTAAGATTTGTGCCAGTTTCATGACAGGAGATAAGGACAAACACACCCACATGCCAACTAAAAATCATCAAGTTCGTTAAGTATTTGAGAAGAAAGTGCTCCAATTTCCCAGCAGAATATTTGGAAAGGGAAAAGAGGTACTTCTTGGAGTAAATTTCAAGACAGAAAAATTAAGGTATTTGTTGCACAATTAAGCTACTGAAAGATTTTTTTTTAAATGTTAATTCATTTAGATATTGCAAGGCAGGAAAGTGTTTCGATGTTTAATAAGCTCAGTCTTTGATCACACACACTTCCCCCATTAATGGATTGGTAAATCACTGGGTTGTTTCCCCTTCTGCTGTGCTGGGAAGACCAGTGAGTAGGAACTCCCCCTTAGAGTAAAGGGACTTTATCACACATGCCTAATATTCTGATAATAGAAGGAGGAAAAAACATTGCTATTCCTTCCTGATTCCCTGTATCTGGAGGCAAAAGTAATTTTGCTTTTCACATTGGTGAAAGAGGTATATTTTTAAGCTTTACTTGGGAATCATGATCCAACTGTGAGGGTCAGAAGAGACTCAATATCAGCTGGAGTGGCTCTCTGTGACTGATCTGCTGTGGAGAGTGATGTTTATTGCCCTCATTAAAGCACCGAGATGTTACCGATGAAAATAAAGAAAAACATCTCGGTGAGGGGTGTTGTTTTTTACCTTTCAGCCATAACAAGTGTTTTTAAAAAACACCTTTTCTTTCCCCGCTTAAAAGTTTAATGACAGACGCCCTGCACAGACTGTGGCAGACAGCTTGTACACACAGGAATCAGGAACAAACTCCTCCTGCAGGCCAAACAGGCAACAGAGCCGCTCGTCTGTGGCAGCTGCAGCGATGCAGCAGGAGGTTCAAACCCCATCCGCCTGTTACTGCTGCCTTTAAGGACAGCAGCTGTCTGGATGCCCGCAGTACTCCTACACCAAAGGATGCAGGAAAATGGGAGGGATGTACCCCGGCCTCTTCCAAGGAACCACATGGAGAAAGGTTTATCACTTTACATCTCCTAGAATTCCTCTCTATTATGTGATCATGGTTTCTATAAAGAGATACTATGCTTCCATAAAAAGAATTAAGACTTTTTTTAAACTAACAAGTCAGTGATTTTCTACTAGTCGTCCTACTACTCTGAGCAACCCAATCTAGTGGAAGGTTTCCCTGCCCATGGCAGAGGGGTTGCAATGAGATGGTCTTTAAGGTTCCTTTCAGCCCAAACTATTCTGTGAAAAAAAATTATACTCCAGATTTTCTTGATTACTCTTTATATTAGGTACATGAGCAATAGTCCTTACAAATCTATACAAAGAGCAGAAGATTGATTTATTTATTTAAACTCCAGTGTGGGAGGTTTGGCTTTGCTTCTGTCCATGTAGAGAGGGCACTGCAGAGCATCAGACAAGGGCTCTTGGGTTATTCCAGCTGTTGTCCCGTCATCTGGACGGCTTCAAACACTAACCCACAGCAGTGTTCTGCTATGTGAAAGTTTTGGAACATTAACCAAAGTGAGAGTGGTTTGGATGTTAGCCCTATTCACATCAAACCTGCTTGGGGAATTCTTCTGTATAGAAGTGCTACCCAAACAGCCTCTCCCAATTCACACACCTACACTGAAAGGAAATTTGCACTCCAGAACTGTCTGCTACTCTCTGCCAGCTCTGAGCAGTGACTAGTCAGGTGTCTGGGCTGAAGGTCTGTGCAGCCTACAAGTCAGAAGTAGATGTGGATCCCACACCTTAGCCCTGTGCAGACAGCATAAAACCCACCCACTGCAGGAAGGATGTTGGTAGTCTCAAAAATAGCACAAATCCTTTATTAACAATTGAATTAAAACTGTTGCCAGGACACACTATTTTTCATACTCAAAATGACTGCTGCAGTTAAATAAGAAGCCCTATGAATAAATATACAGCTGCTAAAGCAGGAACAGCACCTGCAACAGCCTGAACTTTTATCCATCCAACAACTGTTTTGCCCATGAATGGAGTAATTTCATCAGCTGATGATCCACACACTGATTAGGGTTTACAATACGAGTAAATGTGTGGAATAAGATCATATTTTTGCAAATAGAGTTTCTGGTCAGCTGAAAATTTAGCACATGACTGCTGTTCACAACGCCTTTACAGTTGGGAACAGCAACAAGAAACTAAGTGTTTTGGTAGCAGCCCCGTTTTAACATGATGCATGCTGCTGTGTGACTGTTTATATGAAAACCAAAAAGCAAAGAAAACATTTCCCTTGAATTTCAAGTTAATGAAAAGCCTTCACAACTATTAGATGCAGCAGGAAAAAGGATAATCTGGATAAAAAGAATTCAAACAACACTGTATGAAAAGGAAAAAAGAATGAGCTTTTACATCTTTCACTCAAAGGACTTGATTTGCCAGAGCAAAATTAATTTTTATTGCACAAAGTGGTGCCAAGCAGTCTTGAACTTTTGTTTACACACAGTAAACTGTTCCCACATTGAAGAAATTTGTACTACTTTGTGTGGATATACAGTTCTCCAAGGAGATACTGAAAAATAGTCTCATTTCAGAACTAAAAACCCTCCACAAAACCCAGGACTGATTTGTTGTCGGGTGGAGGTTTTTTGGCTTTGTTTGTTTTTCAGAGGGACCAACACATAGGAGTCAAACACAAAAAGGGAAGACTTGAACTAAAGAAGCTGTAAATAATTTTCAGCAAAGTTCTGAAGCAAAACAAGTAGCACTGACCTGCTCACAGGCAGCACTGGCTCCATGGGTCTTGCTTCACACCACAGGCTCTTGGGCTGCTCTGCATACAGCAGTGATGACTGACAGTGCAGTGTCAGAGGGGAGAGGTGGCCAGGAGATGACCACAATGCACTGGGGCTTGAGGTTTGCCTCGCAGACACACTCTCTGAATCCCCAAAGCTGCTGGCAATGTTGTAATTCACCATACCAGGGTTGCAGAATGCCATTGCAGAATATTCATGTCTGTTTTCCATGTAAGATGAAGGAATATAGACTGGACTGTGCTCTGCTGTCAGTGTGGACTGATTACAGCTGTAGGGAACTGGAGAGATGACACCAGCAGGTGAGTTTTTAATTTCTGTTTTATTGCATCCGATATCCTGAAGTGGCAGCAACTGAGAAAAGTCCTTGTGAGAAGATGCACACAGGGACATTTTGAAGCAAGACTGAAGAATGCTGTTTAAATATTCATCCTAAGACAACAAAGTATGGAAAAAAAATTATTAAAAAAGTGAGAAAGCTCTGTATTAAGTCTTTTCTATAAAAGAAAGAAAGAATCAGGAAACCAGAAAATACAAATTGTCTCATTAAAACAGATTACATGCCAAATGCACTTAAACAGTCAATGTACAATTTACTACCTTAAAGAAAAAGAAAGCTTCCTAGAATATCCTTAAAAATAAATGCTAAGATGCACATTGAGTTCAGACTCCTTTTAAAAAATTTTATTATTATTAATAATAAAAATAATAATGATAAAAGCAAATTGTTTGAAGCCTGAAACAACAAGGAAGGTGGTAACTTGGATCTTAACGGGAGTAACTCATTCCAACCAGGGTAAAACTGCTCTATACCAGAGGCAAAAGTAGCCCATGGTCCACAGCTTTGGAGGAGAAATCAATTCTCTTTATAGCAATTCACCATCTCCTGCTGTAACAGTACTACAGTCTTCAGCCTTGTACTACGGGGTACTTCCCTTCACCAACACAAACATGTAACAGCAGATATTTTGAAAACACACACACATACCCCTTATACCTTCCAAACCCAGAACTCCACTGCACATCCCTTTCCAGAGAAGGAAGATATGTAATGGTTGTCAGCAAGCAATGCAACTTCATCACTGACAGGTTCCTGGATATGGCACCTCTGAATAGAACCATTAGAAAAGTATAAGTCACAAAATGCAGATATTTCCAAAGCTGACTACATAACTCGAGTGATTTCATAAGGTCCAGAAGTTTTACAATTCCTTGCCACTCTCCTTCCCTATCCCAGCTACTCCTCATCCTTCTTCCCATCTGACTCAGCTATCAAAAGAGAGACCTTAAATTGCTCACAGTAAATACTCTTTGTCAGGTTTAGGCATAGTCAAATTATTTAAGATAGAAAAAACTTCTGGACAAAAAAAAATAGCCCACCAAAAGCATCCCCCTAAGATATAACCCTTGTCTTGGAAGCATTACTTTACAATAGCATTTAAAAATATTTTTTCTTTATTCTTCACTAGAAGTTTCATCTGCAATTCATTCCAGCTCTGAAGACAGTACAAAACAATTCTGTATACAAAATAGCAAGTTCCATCCTCTTGAACTGATATCGCAGTGTGCTTTTACAGGTGGTAAAAAGATGAAAACCACAAAAAAACCCCAGGATAATTAAACAGTCAGCCACACCTTTGCTATTCCACAAGTGGCCAAGGTATAGATGCTAAATGTTCTTACCTTTTTTCCCTTCACATGATCATAAAGCAAGATGAGGAAGATTCAAACACGAGTTTGCTGAAGTACCAGCAACTTCCCTGTCTCCAAAGCTCTCAGCCAGGTGGCATTTCTAGTATGCCATCTTGGGGGTTTGACATGTTTTTCTCCTCTAGGGCAAGGACTAGGCATAGAAGAATTAAAAAAATACGTAAGAAATAGTCTTTTTGACTAAAATGGATAGTTGAGAGTCCATCCTCCCGTTTCAGTTTGCACTGTCAATGAAACTGAGGATATATGCAGAAATAATCAGGAACTCATTTAAATCAGCTCAGGCACTTCAGACCCAGCTGCTGTTTTTTCCTTTGTGGGAAACAGGAAAATGAGATATCTCAGCAGCTGTTTGTGTCCAGCAGTTCTTGGACTGGAACTCCAGTGCAGTCAAAGCAGGAGAACCTGACCTCACTCCTTACACAACGTACACATTTCATCTGCCCCCACCAGATGTTTCACAGCCTCCTCTAGGAAAAACCAAGCATCATGCAAATTTCACTGCAAAAAGCAGCAAATGATGGAACTAAGGAATTATCTTAAGAGTATTTTCAGTGGCTACTATGAGTGGGCCCAGCAAGCACACTGGGTTCAACATGCATTTAAAGATTCTGTGTAGGCAAAGCTTTATACTCTTTGCAATCTCAGAGGCTGCAGATATTCAGGATGTGCACGGACATTCTGTCAGAGCATCTGAAACGTCCAGCAAAAGCTGTCTGTGCTGTGTCCCTGTGCCCCCTTTGGAAGGGCACACAGTGCAGGGGAACCCCAAACTCTTCAGAGAGAAGGACCTGAGCATTTCAGCAACATCTGTTCTAGTCAGCTAGAGATATTCTGCTGTGATACTCTGATAGCTTTTGCAGCAGACAACTGGTCGCATAGTTTCCCTTAGCATTTGGAAAATATATGCTGTAGAAGCTGAGAGAACACAGAGCTGTGACTACACAATTTTATGAACTGAAATCAGCTGAGATTTAAGTCATGTTTTTCTGCAGAGGGAATCCACTAGTGTGTGTATGCTGGATAACTGCCTGTTTAGCAGGACATATTGTCTCCAAAGGGCAACACACAGTATTTAGAACTATTAGAACTACTTAGAACTATGAGAACTATTTAGAATACACAGAAGTTACTAGAAGCAAGAATGAAGTTTGTTTTAGGCGCAGGAGTTCACGCAAGCATGAGACGTCAGTACAGCCTTCCTCAAAAACACACTGCTTTATGACTTATTTACAAGAAAAGGGACTCTGGGGCCCACGAGGTTAAAGAAAACTGTACTCATGGTATTCAACAGGCTATAATATGGTGAAAAAATAACAGCATTGGCCTGAGATAATTAACTTGGGTGGCAAAAAACTTTTAGCCATAGTAGACTGTGGATCTACATGAGATCACATTGTTCACATTTCCTTATACCCAGAGAATTTAAAATGGGACGCCCAGAGCCTCACGAATTAAGTGGAACTGCTGAAATTATCCATTATTTCTCAGAAGGTCCCAAAAATTGACTGCTGGACTGTGAAGTTGTGCATCTTAAATAAGGATTGAACATTGAGGGAACCAGATCTCAGCTGGGGCTGAAGAAAACAAACTTCACTAACACCAGTACCTCAGAAGGAAGTACAACCACATTTAAGACAAGGATTACAATAAGTAGTACAACAGGCTAATAAATTTGTTCCATCCTGGTATAATGTCCTCATATCTTAAGCACTACTTATTAAACAGAAACTACTTCCTAAAGTGAACTCCTTTCCCAACACTCCCTCTTCCTCTGAAGAAAGATTTTAAAAGCAGGATTCGACTATAAAGTACATTATTTAGATCCAGTCTATCAGCAATGCACTAGATCTGTACCAAACACAGAAACAAAACAGGTGTCCATTATTTTTGAACTCCAGTCTTCTAGGAGTCTGCAAATCTTTTTTTTCACTTAAATCAGTTTAGATATCATCAGCAAGATATTCAACAACCAAAATGTCCCTATTAAGTAAATCTATTCCGGCCAGTTCCTTGAGTAACACTTACCATTCACAAATCTAAGACACTATGGGCAGGATTCACGTCTGCCATAAGAGAAAACAGCTCCATGGACTCCAGTACTCAGGGGATGACACCGCTATCCATGAGGATGTAGCAAAAAAAAGGGATGTTATCAATGTTCTCTGAAAAAAAAAAAAAGATAGGTTCTTGTCTTTAAACAACTCTACAACAACTGAACATATCTTGAGAGCCACCGTGCAAGACACACTAGACAGGGGACAGAAACTGGTTTAGATGTCATAGTCAAACAAATACAAGGGTAAATAATTAAGCCATCTGACCTATTTGAACAAACTCAAAAGCCAGTTATTGCACATTACCTATACCAAGTATCTCTTTGAAAGCCTTGTGTGAAGAAACTAATTTTTTTTAAGTATTTGTTTGTGTTGTTGTTTTGTTTCGTTGGTTTTGGTTGGTCGGTTTTATTTTGTGGGTTCTTTTGATTGGTTGGGGTTTTTTCAGTTTTTAGTTTTTTCATTTTTTTAATTTTGGAAAGGAGAAAAATAGGCAGAGGGCAGGGTACCATGTGTTAGAGTCTGCTTGGGAACATAATACAATAGCTTTTCCTAGAAAAATGCAACACTGCAAAAAGCAAGGGAGTGATAAACGTTCTCAGGCACCCTTCCATCAACATATATTACAACATGCTTAAAATTTTATATATATTTTAAGTGAAGACTTTTTGCAATAGAGAATCAAGTTGACCTTTTTCTCTGCTAGGCTTAAATTAAAGTGCAATCATTCTTCCTTTTCATTTAATAGAGGTGATTCAGCAAGTGTGCATTCACTAACCCACAGCCAAAGCCCCTCTGCCACCCTGCAAAGCATTCTATTAATATTCTGTTAAGTTACATTTTACACAACTCACCACAACAATAAACTGAATCATTTTCTGAAAATGTGATCATTATAGGAAAAGTCATTCCATAAAATGACACTTGTACTTCAGGTTTTGTGAAGAACTTGTTACTCATTAAACACAGCAGTGCCAGCTATTGCCAACAGAAGGCAGGCAAGTAAACAAGTTTGTTATTACCTGAGAAGGACTAAATGCAACAAGTAGGAGACTGATAGGGAGGCAAAATGAAAGCACAGCTATCTGTTCAGACCTCAGATGTTGTACTCATTCCTGCAGAATTAATAACCTGTTCTCAATGACATCAAGACCTTCTCTGAAGAAAATACTGCAGATCAAAAGCACACAGGAAAGAATACTTTGAAACAAGCAATTTAAGTTACTGAGGACACTGACAACTTCTAGATTATTCTAAACATTCATAAGTGTATTTCAGGGCTCAATGCATATGATATGGGGGCACCAAGGGAACTGGGTTTCTTCCACTAGAGGAACTCAAGATTGCCATCTCCCACCCTGTGGAGTTACAAAGACAAGAAATCAGACTTTTTTTCAGAAAAAGTGCACAAATCAGGACAAGAGATCACAGTCATAAGGCAATGCAAGGGAAATTCCAGTACAACATATGAAGAATTCTCCACAGTGAGAATTAAGTACATGAACAGGACACTCAGAAAGTATCCTGTGAAATCTCTGTCTTCAGAGATATCAAAAAAAACCTGACAGAAAAAGGCCCCGAACAATCTGACCTCACTTTGAGCAGGTTGCTGGATTAGTCACTCTCCAGATTTCCCTTCCCACCTTCCCATTACTGGAGGCATTCATAGCAGATGAAATTCCATTTTACCTGTGCTGGAAAAAGTGAGGCATATCAAAGGATCATGGACAGTGGCCACTTTGTCACCTTTGTCCAAGAAGTTAAGAGCTGTGGATCTTATAAAGTCAGTGCTGTGGGTCCTGCCCAAAGACAACCAGCATTTAAAACTTCATGGTACCCAAAACCAGCAGTCTTTCATACACTGAAATGGGATTGGTTTAATAGAAGCTGTGCATAGAACTGGAAAAGATTTTCGGATCTCAGTTCGAACTAGAGTTAAGGTTAACTGCACTAGTTTTTAGCCTTTCAATTTGTAGACTCTTAAAATCTTACCAGACCTAGGAATTAATTTATCATTCTATGATTTGTGTCTCCTAAGTATGTTTCATAGACTTATGGATTCAGAGACCAGAACTGAAAAACCACTGAATACAAGAATACAAATACAAACTGAAACACTTCAGCTCCTTTACCCTCCATGTCATTATTCCAAAGTATGGGGTGGACATTCAATATGTTTTTGATCGAAATGAATATTTGAACTTCCACACGAAAATTTTAGCATATTCCATGGGAAACAAAGCATCAATTAAAACTACTATTAAACTATTAAACATCTATTAAAACTACTATCTATTAAAACAATTACAAGGATCTATCTGAGGATTTTGTAATCGCACTTTAATCCACAGCAGTATTGTGGCAGATGCCAGTACACAGGATAGCACCCTTGTTCAATAAGAACTTCATTATTAAAAGAAAGCATTTCCCTCTGATGCAGAAAAGGCAGGGAAGAGCAGCACAAGGATTCAGATTTTCATGGAGCTGGGATGTTCATCTGTATCCAGCATCTCTGAAGCACACTAGGGTCCCTCAGTATATGTCAATTAATTAAGGTAATTCTTAAAAAAGATATTCTTGGTTTGATGATCAGACCACAGCTCTGTGCCAACAGCATGGAACACACCAGTTCCTTGGATCCTGGAAGAATCAATTCCTTCAATCACCATTTCTTCCCTAATGACAGCTCCCTAGAACAAATGTACAGGAGCTTTCTTCCACCCCAATACTTTCTAGTAATTCTCAAAGTCTGTATTCATAAAACAGAATCACAGAATGTTTTGGGTTGGAAGGGACCTTAAAGATCACCTAATTCCAACCTCCCTGCCATGGACAGGGACACCTTCCACTAGGTCAGGTTGCTCAGAGCCCCACCTTATCTGGCCTTGAACACTTCCATGGAGCATCCACAGTTTGTCTGGGTAACCTGTGTCAGTGCCTCACCACCATCACTGCAAGGAATGTCTTCCTAATATCCAATCTAAACCTGCCCTCTTTCAATTGGAAGTCTTTCCCCCCTTGTCCTATCACCACATGTCCTTGTAAAAAGTCTCTCTCCACCTCTCTTATAGCCCTTTAAGTACTGGAAGGTGCTATGAGATCTCCCCAGAGTCTTCTCTTCTCCAGCTGAACAATCCCAACCCTCTCAGCCTCTTTTCATAGCAGAGGTGCCCCAGCCCTCTGAGCATCTTTGTGGCCTCCTCTGGATTCACTTCATCTTACATTCCACGTCTTTCTTATGCTGGGGGACCCAAGGTCTACTTGCAGTACTCCAGGTGGGGTTTCACAAGGCAGAGTAGAGGGGCAGACTTCCTTCTGTTGCCCTGCTGAGCACACTGCTTTTGATGCAACCCAGGTCACAGGTGGCTTTCTGGGCTGCAAACACATATTGCTGGATCATGCTGAGCTTCTCATCAACCAACAACCCAAGTCCTTCTGCTCAGGGTGCTCTCAATCCATTCTTCAGTTGCCCCAATCCAGGTGCAACACCTGGAACGGGGCCTTGTAGAACTTCATGAGGTCCACACAGGCCCACCTCTCCAGCCTGTCCAGGTCCCTCTGGATGGCATCCCTCCCTTCCAGTGCACGACTGCACCACACAGCTTGATGTCATTGGCCAACTTGCTGAGGGTGCACTTGATCCCACTGTCCATGTCACCAACAAAGATATTAAGTAATACTGGTCCCGTTACGGAATCCTGAGGGACCCAATTTGTCAACAGGAAATCTTTCATTTGTAATACTCTGCTGAGAAGCAGAGTGCCACGCTCAGTCATCTGCCATCAAAAAGGCCTGAATATATGGATAAAATGCCTCATTTTGCACAGTAGGGCTCTTATACAGCTTGGAGGGTACTACATGGCATAGTGTAGTACACAGGGGCTGAGATTCTTTGACTCAAGTTCTTTCTGTTTGCTCTTTCAGAATTCACCATCTCTTGTACTATAAAGAAACTGGGGACTGAAAATTCTGCTGCATTTATTCCCTTTTCCAACAGCAGTTCCCTCACACAGGTCTGTGAGGATATACAACAACACACAGAGAGCAGAGCCAGCAGCAATGCATTTGTGCCAGACAGAAATCTGAGAGGAAAGGGATGGTGACTAAACAAGTCAATATGTGAAGAAAAACAAGTAAATCAGGCAATAGGGATAGAGCAGGAATTGAAACTTCCTACTCTGTCGGGGGAGATACTATCTATCCTGCTTTCTGATGAAAAGAAAGATGAGAGATTTTCCCTGGCAGCAGCTGTCCATCACTAGGCATAAAGACCTGTGATGGGATTAAGAGCCCTTTGGCCAATGGACAGAAGAGGAAAGTCATAACTGCCCCTAAAACCTGCCCCCCTGGCAATCTATAGGTAACAACATTAGATAGAAGGGTAGACAAATGCAACACATCCCCAGATGACGTGAACTAATTTATTTCTGCAGCTCAGGCTATACCACCCCAGCAGATCTGACCTGACATAGCTCCAAAAGATGGGATGGGAATTTCTGTTTGGCATGTATGTCAGCAAATGAAGGATTTAATTTCTCCTGGCTAAACAGACATGATGCATTGGCTGCTCCCCTGAGCTTGCCATGCCTCAGGCTCCTCAAATAGCTTCTTGCTTTATGAGGCTGAGAAGCAATGGTGATAACCATAGCTGTCTTTGGCAAAAGAAAACCTTACAGAAATGCTGTCAGGGAATCACTTTTTCAGATCTAGGTGATCTGAAGAGTGAAGAAAAAGAAGTAGATATTTTTTCCTGCTAGTCCAATGTGCAATATTCCTTATTCCACTTTCTCCTCTGCCAAATAAAAGATGTTATTTACTGTGGGTTTTTTCCCAAACAGCCACTTTACTATGCAAATGATTCATGCTGTAGGATTCATTTAGGTAGTCAAAGAGTCTGCTTCACTAGTGGTCTTACTAAGCAATGATCCCCAAACCTCTAACAGCTCTTGTCAGCATTAATTTCAAGACAAGTGTGTCTGTCCAAAAAAACCACGTCACATGCACTTTCCATCCAGGCAGCCACTAACACTGTGGAGCTGCACTGCACTTTGGGAAATACTGAGGGACCTGCTTCACTAGGGCACTGTGAAAGCAAGGAGTGTCCCATTTAATCATAGAATCATGGAATGGTTTGGGTTGGAAGGGGCCTCCATCATCCAGTTCCAGCTCCTCTGCCACAGGCAGGTACACCTGCCACTACAGCAGGCTGCTCAAAGCCCCATCCAGCCTGGCCTTGAACACTCACAGGGATGGGGTTTTACAACTTGCTTTACTCTGTATCCAAACAACATGCTTTGGAAATCCGTGGCTGCCTTACATAATACCTGGTTGCCTCACTTTCACATAGCAGAAGTATAAAACTTTAGGCTTTTTAGTCCTGAAACTTGAATAAACAATATTTTCTATAATGGCATAGAAATGAAATCTATGTATGAACATGTATGAAATGCAGAACAGCTTTAGCTGTTTTTCTGATTTTAGCTGTAAGTCAATTAGTGTTCTTATTGGAATTTCCACAAAATACTATTTCACTTGTATTTGCTTTGCTGTACATCTTGACATTAACAGCAAATTTAAGACTAAATATTTTTGCCCCTGTAATTTTATTCTAACTTCTCTCTAAAAAAAAAAGCTTTTTCAACATAGTTTTTTGATACCTGATTTTGATCTATTAAAAGATTTACAACCACCTAACAAATTAGTAATTATTTCATAACTTTTCCCCCATCATCACTAATTCACTGAAATAACACAGAAACCAAGGCATTTCTTATTCTTTCCTTTCAAACCATGAAACACTGTTATAGTGTTGCATGAAGTCCCAGGTCAGCTATGTTTAACATCATCCACAGGTAACAAAAGTCTGTGTATATGTTTTAGCCCCCTAAACAAAAAAAGCTGTTTTAGATCTGTCTCATGATTAACCTGGACATGAAAATCTTCCTTCTACTGTGAGGAAAATCCTGTCTCATTCGAGTTGCTTAGAATTCTGTTGATGATTCTTACAGATTCTTACATTTGTCTAGCATATTATTAAGACAAAACTGCAATGTCCTCCTAGTCTGATTAAAAGAAATCTGAGAAAATATTCTGGGATTTCTGTTTTCTGAGCTTCCTATGTCCTTTTGTCTCTCAAGGAATGAACCAGCAAACTCTTCTTATGTGAATATATCCTGCTTATAGCAAAACTATGTTGCAGGAAACTGAAGAAGAGCACAGTAAAGTAATGGATATAAAATCTATTCAGCCCTCTGGATCACCATCCCTTCTCACTGGAAGCTCTTTGCTACTTGTACCTTTAAGCCTATATTCAAGAAGCAGAAGTAAAACTAAGAGTATTTAAACAGATCATATAGTAACACAGATTTATAGTGGGTTTAATTAATATCTTTTCATCCATTCTTTATCAGAACATCATTATAGACACACTGACTGACTTACTAAAGACAATTCTGCAATCACTACATCTTGAGACCAGCTCTAAAACTATGGGTATTTTCTTCCTGTGATATTTTAAGTTTGTCAGGTTATCAGGAAACAAATACCCTAGGATATGAAATAGTTTTTGTGTTTCTACTTTCTCCAGCAATTCTTGAAGCTCCATTAACTGATTCTCATTTACAGCACTAAAGAGATCAACTGCAAAAAAGCATCAGATTTACTCCATCCCTTCAGGTCTCAGATTTTTATTGTTATTTCTCCTTTGAAAGCCTGAGCAAGCTAAGCTGTTCACTTACACAGAGTGACCAGCCTGAGAATGAAGACACTACAGCCATCTTCCTCTAACACCATGTTACAGTCTCTGTGTCTGCAAAATGCAAGTTACATCTTGTTTAAAAAGCTGTAGGAAAGTTGAGAAAGGAAAGCAAAAACAAGGATAACCACAGAGGAGTGATTCTATGCTCAGACTTTGTTCACAAACAAAGATTAATTTTAATAGACTTCTCAAATAGCAAGTAGAAGTTCTAAAGCTTTAAATTAGAAATACAAACTGTATTTGTTCCTCCAGTAAAGTCACCAGTCTTAAAATTCTCCCTCTCTTGGGGGGACAACAGATGAGCAAGGAATTTCAAGGATACAGATGAGGAAAGAGATTGCTGGTAACAATAAGCACATCAGAATCAAATAGTAAATGACTTTATGTTCAAAAGTCGTTTCTCATGCAACCCATAACCACATCAAAACTTCCTCTGCATATAAATGGTAATTGTGCATCATTCTCCACATGACAAGGCTGAACCCTTTCCCAAAAAGAAATAGCACATTTATCAGCGATTCCAAGGTCTAAATTGCACAATTTTCTGTTTATTCCATCCTCTCTCCAGACTGAAATTTATTTTCTCTAATAAAACCTTGGTTATAAAACATCCAAGATTAAAGACCAGATCATTCTTGCCATTGCTGGCCAAAAGTCTTTCTGAGTGTTCAGGCAGAGGTTCTGATAGGTTTAATGAAGATTTACACACGTGCTGTCGAATCTTTGGTTACTGTTAAATAAACCTTTTAGCAGTAGCCTGGCAAAACTTGAGAAACAGGCTTGTATCTCATTGCCTAATTAGGAAGATCATTCTCAAAACTGAAGACCTTATTAAAAAATTGTAAATCTCTATTATCGACTTTAATGGGAAAACTACTTCAGTAGACACAGCAACTGTAAGAAAAAAACCTGAGACATTTATCAGTCTGAGACCTGGAATTTGAAAAGTCAAGTCAAGTCAATGAGGAGACTTCCAGTAACTCCAATTTGCTTTGAATCAGGTCCTACCAAACACTATGATGCTAGGAAGAGGCATTTACCCTTTACAAGCATATTCATCTGTGGAGTTTTCCAAAAACCTTAAAAAAAACAATTCCCTAATGTATGTTCCAAAATACTCTTTCTGCTCTCAGTGCAGCAATCCTATTCTAATTAGATTCTTAAGCCAAAGTCCTAAAGTAATAAACTTCCATAATTTTCTCTGTATCCACAAATATTTTTAAAAAAGAAACCTATTGAAAGACCATTTAATCTGCATAAACTGTTAGACTTTAGAAACAAATTTACACTGGAACTAAAACAAAAACTCTTGATAATTTAACTATCTCATTTAACTTACAGAGACTATTGCTCATAAATCCAGAGACTATTTCAGAGCTTTGGCAACATTTACAATAATAAATATTTAATTCAATATAGCACATACCTGATTGACACTGAATAGGATTTCTGTTCTTTATAAATGCTCTGACAGCATTACATGTCAGCAAGATTTTCACATAGCAGTTTTGGATTTGTTTTCCTTCTTTCCTTTATCTGTGATTCTAAAGCAGCTGTGCCCATCACCACTAAGTCATCAGATCTCAAATATGAATCTTTCCAAAGCAATGTGATGCCTGCTCATCAGTGCAAGGTTACACGAATACTATCAGTGTTTCCTTTCCCTGTGAAGGCAAGACCTAAACAGAAGTTTCTCCTCCTCCTTTCTGACATAACAAGCTTCTGAATTCGTTGTTCACTGCTGTTAAAGCTCTTACATGATGGAATCGTTTCATAAGCCAAGCATTCTCATATGTAGCACAGAAATATAAGATTAACTAACCAGCAATTCTGGCAGAAAATACTGAGATTTTAAAAAGCTAAATCAAACTTTTTATATCTTTGTCACAGGAAAACCTGAAACATAATTAACATTTGCTCTGAAGCAGAAATGTACTCATCTTAGACATTTTGGGCAGCATAATTAATAAACTCTTTTGGCATTGTTTTTTAAACAACAGATGCGTAAACACAGACAAGGAGAGGGCTTTGTATTTGTAATGTAACTACATTCATTTTCAAAAAAGCAAATTAACTGGAAGCCATTTAGGGTAATATCTTTGTTTTACTGAATGTCATGGCTTAACCCCAGCTGGCAATTAAACACCACACGGCCACTCACATGCTTCCCATTGGTGAGATGGAGGAGAGAATTTGAAGAGTAAAAGTGAGAAAACTCGTGAGTTGAGATAAAGACAGTATAATAGGTAAAGCAAAAGTCACCCACACAAACAAATCAAAACAAGGAATTCATTCACTGCTTCCCATGGGCAGGCAGGAAAGGAGGGCTGCATCACCTCTTACAGTGACTGGGGAAGACAAACACCACCATTATTAATGTCCCCCCCCTTCTTCCCTTAGCTCTATATGCTGATCATGATATTCTATGGTATCTGTGGGTCAGTTGGAGTCAGCTGTCCTGGCTGTGTCCCTTCCCAGCTTCTTATGCAGCTCCAGTCTCCTTCCTGGTGGGATGTTGAGAAGCTTGGATGCTGTGCAAGTGTGGTACAGCAAAAATAAAAAAACCCCCTGAATTATCAACACTGTTTCCAGAACAAATCCAAAACACAGCCCCATACCAGCTACTATGAAGAAAATGAACTCCACCCCAGCCCAAACCACTTCTTATCCTATATCATTTACATCATGCTCAGGTCTGACTCTATCCAGCATATCCTCAGTATCCACCATTCCCCTTCCCATCCTTTGACACAATATACAGATAACATTCCATTAGTCTATGGATCACCTCTGTCATATGTTTGTAAAATGTCCATAAATGTCCACAAAATGCTGAGCGAGTTCATTTAGTCCCTGATTTGGGCTCCATCTCTTATAGTGGTCCCTCCAGGGAGGGGAAGTGGTGTCTCACATGGAGTTACTGGGCACCAAAGCCAGTTCAGGTCAGGTTACTACTGCACCTGCACTGCTTCTTGTAAGGCTTCTCCTCCATTCATTTTGGTGGTTTCTGCTACAGTAATTTCCGTAACATACAACTTAAGCCATGGGTTACAACAATTTAAATTACAATCTCCATTCCTCCATGTGAGACAGGTTTTGTGGTTTAACATTGCAATGAACTCCTTCCCTTGCCCCAGTTCCAACTTGGATTTGTCTACACTCTGTAGACCCTTAGGGTTGTATTGGCTCCAAAGGAGGCCTTATCCATGAGCTACAGTCTCTCCAGGACTATGTTATGTGTTATGGCATAACTTGTCCATAGTCACAGCTGCTTTGAGATGCACCTGCTCCAGTGTGACATTATCCATGGGCCACAACACCTTCAGAGATAGACCTGCTCCTGTTGGCCTTACCAACAGCCACAGTCCCTTCAGAAGTGAACCTGCTCTAGCATGGCCTTACGCCATGCTGCAGTCCCTGCAGGGATATACCTGTTCTGTCATGGGTTTATCCATGGACACATGCTTTGGGGTGCTCCAGAACGGCCTCATGCACAGCCACTGATGCTTCAAGGTGTACTTTCTCCCAGGTGAATGCATCTTTGGGCCACAACCCCTTCACAGGTACAGCTACTGTAGCACAGACATAGCAATGGTCACAGGGGCTTGGAGATGTACTTGCTCTGGCATGGGCTTATCCAGAGCCATGAATGTTTTGGGGTGTCCTGTTTCCATGTGGACTCATCCCCAGGTCACCTTCCATTCAACTTAGGTTCACACTGGAGTTTCAGCCTGCCCAGTGCAGCAGCACAGGAACAGTGGTGATGCCTGGCTCAGGTTGGGTCACCTGCACTTGGCTGGTCACCTGCCAGCCCAGGCCCATCGCCATGGCCATTCCCAGAACATTCCCAGGCACTGCAGGGTGAGGCCAGCAGCAGCACAGCACTACAGCAGCAGCCACAGCAAAAAGCAGCCACTAATGAGCACCAGGCACTAATGTGTGGTCAGGCAAGTGAGCCTCATGGCAATTAACAGGAGCCTGGCTAACAGCTAAACAGCACTGACAACTCTAAATTCAATCTAGCACATTCCAACCAAATCTGTTGTTATCTGGAACCCTTCAATCCCCACGTTGGGCACCACTGCCATGGTTTAACTCCAGCTGGCAACTAAACACCACCCAGCTGCTCACACACTCCTGGTGTGACAGGGGAGAGAATGAGAAGGGTAAATGTGAGAAAATCTGTAGATCAATATAATTATAGTTTAATAGGGAAAACAAAACCCACATACGCTATCAAAGCAAAACAAGAAATTCATTTACCAACTCCCATGGGTAGGCAAGTGTAATGGTGGCTTGGGAAGACAAACACATCATTTCAAACATCTCCTCTTTCCTTCTTCCCCAGCTTTGTATGTTAAGCACAATGCCATATGGTATGGAATATCCTTTTGGTCACTTCGGGTCAGCTTTTCCTGCTGCATCTCCTCCCAATTTCTCCTGCAATCCCAGGCTACTTACTAGTGGGGTGAGGATTGGGAAAGGCCTTGACAGTGTGCAATAAAATCCCCTCTTCTCAGCAAGAACTAAAACATCCATGAATTATCAACACTGTTTCCAGAACAAATACAAAACATAGCCCATGTTGCTATGAAGAAAAATAACTCTTCCACAGCCAAAACCACCACACTGAGTTAACATTTATAAAAAAAAAAAAAACCAAACACAAAACCAAAACAAAACCCCCTGAAAACTAAAAATTGAAGACAGGCAGCAAGGTCTAATTCTCAATTATACATTGGGATTGCTTTGAAAACGCTTGATTAGTTGCCCAGCATAAATCTAATTTACTGTAGGAAAGCTGACATGCTTATAAATTTGCTTGGATAAAGCCTCATGTTATTAATCCTTGAAATTTATACCCCAAAATACCTCCAAGTCTTCCCAACTTTCTGAAACCACTTGTCAGAATTAGGAGCTGAAATAGCTTTGCTCCCTTTGCCATCAACAACTTCTGTCCAAGCACAGCCAGAACCAGACCAAGGTAATATTACTGTGCACTCAGACAGCCCTCCCTACAATTATTTTATGCTAATACAATTTTATTTTTTCTCAGTATCAGACCTGCTTTTCTACCTTGTTTCTCTGTGCTTTTCCTTGAGCTTTCCCTGCTCCTTTCATTACTATTTTGCAGGTCCAAACACAGCTGCTTTTAATTTGAATTTCCTTTCTTTTAACAGATAAAGCCTTTTGCAAGCTACAGGGGATTCAAATACCAGCAATTTTTGATAATTAGTTCTTATATGGAGTGTGACCTGTGGCTATCCAATACTACTTATGTCTGTGGCAATCCTGCTTAAGGGCAAGGCCATGTTTCCTACCATCGTCAGTGCTAATGGGATAGATAGTAAAAGTTTTCTGCTAAAGACTATAGAAGTGCACCTTAGTTTTTCACACATATAAGGGCTGCTTTCCCCTCACATCCCCTAGACAATCTGTATCAGGCCCTGGTCCTGCAAATCCCTTACTCTAAATACCCTGATACCAAATAAGCAATGGGAGCAGCATGAAGTAGTTGCCTATGGATTGTCTCTTTCCCCTCCATTCAGACCTTCTCTCAGTTAGGAGCCACAGCTATTTTGGACAATATAAACAAACCCTTTCAATCACAGCTAATTAAGATCATATTAAGGATTTTATGTGTTAGATAACCAGATGGAATAAAGAGTAACTAGATAAATTATCAGGAACAGGTTGGCAGTAGACAGATTAAAATAAGTCAAGTTCTCCTCTTTCTCTTTTCTATATATGATGTAAATTAATATTTCTTAAAACAATACAAATGAATACAATATGAAAGCCTTAATACAAATATGAATACAATACAATACAAAATGAAGGCCTTTAGTGTATTTTCTTCAGAGGTTTTTTCTGGGGGTGTCAAGACAGGGGTTTCCACACATAGAAAGGGATGATTAGACTCCAAGCTACAGCAGTTTGTAAGTGCAGCAGTACCTGCCTAGCAGACATGGGGAGCAGTTACAAGAAGCCTTGAGACAATACACGAGACAAAAATAATCCAAATCAGATGTAGTTCAGGCTGTTACACTCCCCTCTGTGTACAAATGCATGAAGGAGAATACATTAGTGCCAAAAGAAACAAAAAACAGTTCCTTTAGACAAATGTGATGTAGTGAGTAAAATGGGTAAATTTACCTACTTGACAACATGGGCCCATCCCTGATGTCTTGTCCCAGACTCAAAGAATAACTTACATCATTATTGCCTAAAATTACTCAAGGCTGAGCAGCTCCTGGGACCACAGGATTCACAGTGCCCACTCTATGGTGTGTACTGTCCATATACTCCCTGAAGCACCAGCTTTTTTCCTCAGCACTCCCACTATATTTAGCACCCCAAGTCTCACAGTCATGACTTGGTTTTCCAGCACATTCACGCTACAAAACCAATTTGAAGAGTGGCTTGACTTGAGGATTCACCTAACAAGGAACATTTTTTCCACCACCCACGTGTTTTAGAGGTGTTATAGTAAAAGAATCACACTGAAGGAGGAGTGAATAAAAAGGTCAAGATAGAACTGCAGAAGGAATCTTTTTGGACAATGTTCATGAGAGGTTATATGTTCTTACATAGCTATTATTAAACTGCCGTGGCATTCTACTTAAGGGCACTCCCTAATAGCTGTAAGAAAAGCTACACATTTATGTCGCATACCCATAAAAGGATGTAGATTTTAAGGAAAAGAAGGATGAAATATTACATTTGCAGAAATAAATAACAGGATTACGCCTAAAATAATTTGAAGGAAACTACTCATCCCTGTGCTGTCTTGGGCAAAGGTATATTCTCCTCATCACCTGTGAGTATCCAGTAAGTGGGTGAATACCCTGCTTTGCTATCACGGCTTCCACTCCAGCACCACACAGAAGAAAACAACTATCTAAAGTTTTACATTCTTTATACTAAATTATTGTAACATACATTAACACTCAAGATTGCTGTAGTATTTTATTCTCTTTTCAGTTACTTGCAGTCTTAGCAGCAGACAACTGAACTCAGAGGCTGAAAGTCACTGGTTGAGAACGTGGAACTTGTATTTCTTGATCCTGTGCAAGAGAGAATTCTCTCTTCCTTCAATTTACCTTGCTTAATACAGGTTCAACATAGGTCATTTTGAACTTAAGTTTTCGAATGTAGAAAACCTGGGCTACCAGACACTCAACACAGATCCAAAGCTTCTACACAAATCATACAAAAAAATACCAGCAGTCTCAAACATACAGGATAGGATATTAGCAAATAGGAGGTTTGGTCTGTTGGGTCCATGGAATTTCCCCTATTGCCACAGCTGAAACTCCTTTATGTCCTCATCCAGATACAGCTCCCAGCCATGGCTCATGGTTTTACAGATTCCTCTGTGTTCCCCTGGACCTCTTGGCCTTGGATAAACTACTAGAGTAGGGCCTGTCTGTTAAGATGCATATGTCCTGAAGTAGCAATTAAGCTATTATAAATAAATACCATTTTTCTTGTGAGATCCTAGCTTACTGGCTGGTGTTATGAAGGAGGCAACCCTGCTCCCTCTAAACCAAAAACAGACTTTATTTCTCCAGCCCTTCTGCTTCCAAGGATGTTGGCCTCTGGAGAGGACAGAAACAAAGCCCTTTCCATAGCATGAGCTCTTTCTTGCCAGTACATATCTGTGATCAGATCATTCAGAAGGAGTTTGTTTCTTTCTGTCCAGAAAATAAATATATGTTCTTTGATCAATGCAGACATTTAAAAATAACTTGTTACCTCAAAAGCTGTAGTGGTAAAACTCCTGTATCTCTTTTCAATGTCACCACAAAGAGGTAGATAATGAAACTGATTACTCTACCCACATACCTTTTTCATTTACAGTTTTCTAAATCAGATCTCATTTTGCAGCAAGTTTAGTTCAACTTCTCCTCAAAAACAATCAGTCTTCAGTGGCAGCAGCTACTGGATGAGGTCAGATTGGGCATCTCCTTTTATCTGAGAGCTCAGTGCCATCAACAGCAGCAGTGTCTCTCTCTTGCCTTCTCAGGACAGTGCAGTCCTTCCCTGTCCTTCAGACTGGCTCTGGAGTTCACCTGACCCAGGAGAAGTCACTGCACTTAGGAACTTCACAGAAAGTTATCCCAGCAAAAGGAAATGGAGGGAGGGAGAGAGGGGGAGGGTTTTTTTCTTTCTTTTTCATCTCAGTGCTCGGCTAAGAAAATGAATCTGCTCATCAAGAGGTCAAAAAAATGGCAAATCAAGAGAAAGACAGGGCTGCACAAGCAGGAATGGGTGAGGAAAGGCTGCTCTTTGTATGACTACAATCTGTTAGATCAGATCAGTTCCTTTATTCCTGCAAGAAGAACTTCTGGCCGTGGCTGAGCTACAGACTGAATAAAATTAGAGACCACACGTCCTGTAGACATCCCTCTTCCCTCATTATCCCAAATTGTGGAGGACTTAACCCCCTGCCCAAACACATTAAGAACATTGGGAATCCCTCCTTTCCTTGCCTTTCAAGCAAACCCTCCTTTGCCACCCAGGAAAGTAAAGCTACAAATAAGATCCAGCAAGAGAACAGGGTGATGGGCAGCAGAAGCCAGCACGAGGTGTCACAGAAACAACATTAGGGTATTCATTGCAGGGCACGTGGACTAGATATCCTTTAAAGGTCCTTTCTAACTCAAACTATTCTATCATTCTATTCTCTAGAGCTTGAAAAGCCCTGTTGCCACACTGTGCTGGTGAGTTGTTCTCCCACAGCACATTGCTATACTCACTTCAGTTTCACTCTATACCAGCCTTCTCCCACTTCTCAAATCACATCCCTTTTCCTATTTTTCTATCCAAACTGATCCATGATTGACACAGACCCTCCCCAAAGAAGTGCCTTCCTCCTTCTGTTCTCATTGCCTCATAGCACAGCGAAGGGATCCAGATTGAAATTTACCAGAGACCAAAAATGCCATCACTTTCTCAAGGAAACCAACAAACAGAGTAATTCTAGCCTAAAACAATTCTCCACAATAAGTGCAATAATAAAATGTAAGCCCTATATTCAATGCAGTCAGGAAACAACTGCTTCTGATGTACATTGCTGGTTTACTGAGGTGTCTTAGAGCTGAGGTGCTCTGATACAGAGGCAGAACATTTTTGAAGAGGTTAAATTCCTACAGTGGGGACATGACTTTTGCATCCTCTCAGGAAAGCAGCTCCAGATTTTCAACCAGGATAACTCTTCAAGGATGAAGGACCTAGTATATTCCATGACTAAACAGGTTTGCTTTTCATCCAGAATCACTAGGAATTTTGGCCAAGTCTTAAATGCAAATAGGATTTAAATGTAATAGAAGTTAGAAAAAAATATGCTGCCAATGTATTAGCATAGAACACGTTCATCTCACCTATCACCTTGCTAAAGTAAATGCAGAGAGGGAAAAGGAAAGTAGCAGAGTCTGACTTACTCGAACTGTTGAAAAAATAAATCTTCAAGGAAAAAAAAAGAAGCTACAGCCTCAAAGAAGTGTGGCTACCCAGTTGAGGGGATCAACAAGGATAATCAGCTGGGTTACTGGCTGTAGCTGCACACTTGCTGTGTTGAAACCTTTGCAGTCTGTTGCCTGGTTTCCCAATACTGGAAGAACCAGACTTAGATTTCTTAATACAGAGGGAATAGCAATAGGAAAGAGTAGCATCAGATAACCACCTGGTCCAATCCACTTTAAAAAGTCACCTAGTGCTATATAATGCATTGGCAGAATGAAAGCCAGTCTTCAGAGTCATTTATCTTGACTGGTTTTATAGGTTTTTTTCCAGAAGGAGCCTGTTTCTTATGCTTTAGCATGTTAGCTCAATAAGTTATGAAGCCAGGCAGTCAGGGACACTGGATCTTTCAGCACTCCACCTGCATTCATGCCTGGAGCACAGTTCAGGGAGGGGACTATGGGACTCATTACAGCATTAGGAAGTTAAATACAGAAGATACACAACATGTAAGTGAAGGGTGTCCTGGTGGACTCAATTGTAGGACTTCCAAACTACCATGCACCTAATGTTTTTAATCTAAGTGCTCATTAAACCATTTTGTTGTGAATGTTTATGGTCGAGCTCTGTCCTAAGCTTGTATATCATGTGGAGTCTGCAGTCATCTCTCTCTGAGACATTACTGCATTATTTTCAGAGCACATGTAAACCACTTCTTCTCTGATCAGGTTCACTCGGAAGTTCACTTTATTCTTCCAGAAATATTTTGCACAAGCAATTTTTGTTTTTCTCTCAAGCTGGTACTAGAAGCATTCCTCTTTTTAGTTGCCTCTTTCCTTACTTATTTTAATCACTCACCCACCCACAAGGAGATCAACACTTCCAGCTTGTACTTGCATTCAGAGTGGTCTCTGAAGTAGTTTTCCATGTTCCAATTATTGTCAAACAAAGGGGCACACCATTGTTTCCATTTTCTGCTAGAATGGAGAGCAACTAGAACTCCTTTCAGCTGAAAGAGATTTTTAACAAGAAGGATGTGGAAAGTAAGAAGCAACAATGGTTAGTTTTCAAAGGGAAGCTTCTATCTGAAAGTCCAATAATGCAGAGTGCACTTGAAAAGATCAGGACCTAGACACATAAAATCAACACCTAAAATTGAGAGAAACCTGACATTTTAACCTTAATCTCTTTCTGTCACTTTCCTCATCTACAAGATGAAGGGCAAAATTCTGAGGGATCCTCACATGAAACTAGGAGGCAGGAAGAAATTCAGGAAATTGTGAATACTGAACACAGCAGAGACACAGCAGACATTTGCTTCTGCTGCATCAGTCATGAATGTAATAAAAAAGGTGTCAGAGACCAGAAACGGTGGCTGAAGTTGACTGCAAACATCATTCCTACTTATCTCTCAAAACTATTTTATCTTGAACAGCCAAAAAAATCATGAACATTAGAGACATTTCACAAATTAATTTCCTATTTTGTCAATCTCTGCCTGGGCAGCACTGTGAGGAGATGTAGTAATAATGATGGTAGGAATTAGAAAGGAATATAATAGGCCTCTCAATAGAAGATAATGCCTGAACGAATTTTACACATAAAATAATGACTCTATTTGATTATTACATTCAGATGAAACCTTTGTAACATGCAAACTAAAAACATCTGGCTAATATATTTCTTTTGAAAGATTCAGAGGGAAAAAAACCCAACAAACAAAACCAGAATTGTGCATGTACAAAGTGGAAAGAAACAAGATATAAAAATGCATTCATTCTAGGGCTAATGAGGAAATTGCCAAGAAGATAATACCAGAGTCCAGTGCCTGAAGAGAGTAAAACATCAGAAGCGGATTAGGGGAGACATATAAGGATGAAAGGCACAAATATTCACCAGGATGCTTTTTTTTTTTTATTTTTGGTGATTCTGTACATGAACTAGAAGCCAAAACTGTCTTTACTTCTCCTGTCTCTGACATCCCTACCTCCAGCATCCTCAAATTTATTCCACAGGTAGTTGTACTTATAGATTAAAATTGTTTCTGGCACTAGTGGGCACTAATCACACTCAAAAGAGCCCCACAACCATGTACTGCTATTTAGAATTTACTGTATAGTGACAGCTTGTTTAATTTTAGAAGAGACCTTCAGGCTTCTGTACAGCCCACCCCACTTCCTTACCTCAATGACAGTGATTTCATGCAATTGCAGAGTTCACCACCAGGGAGGAGAAAGTTTGAACCAATTCTCACAGGGGTGGTTCACGTGAGATGAGACCAAAGGGAAAGTTTTATCTTCCTGGCAGGAAGCAAAAGGCATGCCAAGGTCTGCATTACATGATCTTCCAGCTCAGTTGCTCATCATGTCTCTCACAGGTTGACACTGGAGCAGCATCATCCAACAAAACTGAGCTAGGATCAATACTTACAAGCACTCATTAGTTTTTTTTGAGAAGCTAAACTTGAACATACTAGGTCCTTTAACTATTGGAAATATATATATATGTTCAAAATAGCTAAACATAGATCCTAGGAGCTGTAAAGATCTAATAGTCACAGCATTTAGCACAACTGAAGTAGATTTATAGGGAGGAAGGAGGCTGGAGGAAACTATTCTCTCTTACACTCTGCGGCACATTTCAGGTTATAGAACTGAAGAGCAGCTGCGGTTGCCTGTATATCTCTGACTAAGTGAAAGTCATCTCCTGGGACCACAAATAAAATCTAGAAATAACAGTAGTGTATGAGCTGTTGCATATTTACCATGCTGACTTCTCCTTCAAGCAAACACTATATCTGTTGGAAGATAATGGCACTTAGCTAGTTGCTGAGAGGCAAACATGAAAATGCTTTATTTCATCTCAGTTTTGTCTCTCTGCTCAGTATTTAGCTTTGCTCGCATGCGTGGCTTTTGTTTTCCCTATGAAACTGTCTTCATCTCAACCCATGGGTTTTCTCACTTTTACCTTCTGACTCTCTCCCCCATTCCACTGTGGGGGAGTGTGTGAGCAGCTGGGTGGTGTTTAGTTGCCAGCTGGAGTTAAACCACGACAGTCCTTTTTGGTGCCCCATGTAGGGCTCAAAGGGTTCCAGATAACAATAGATTTGGTTGGAATGTGCTAGATTGAATTTAGAGCTGTCAGTGCTGTTTAGCTGTTAATTGCCAGGCTCCTGTTAATTGCCATGAGGCTCACTTGCCTGACCACACATTAGTGCCTGGTGCTCATTAGTGGCTGCTTTTTGCTGTGGCTGCTGCTGTAGGGCTGTGCTGCTGCTGGCCTCACCCTGCAGTGCCTGGGAATGTTCTGGGAATGGCCATGGTGATGTGCCTGGGCTGGCAGGTGACCAGTGGCTGTGCATGAGGCCATGCTGGAGCACCTCAGTGGCTGTGGATAAACCCACAACACAGCAGGTACATCCCTAGAGGGACTGCAGCCAGGGGTAAGGCCGTGCTGGAGCAGCTGCACCTCAAAGCAGCTGTGGCTGTGGATAAGTTTATGCTGAAGCAGGTACAGCCCTGGAGAGACTGTTGCTTGTGGATAAGGCTTCACTTGGAGCAGGTACAACGCTAAGTGACTGCAGTCTGTGGATTAGTGTAAGCTAGATCAGGAAGAAAGAGAGGAGTTCATTGCAATGTTAAACCATATAACTTCACTTAAAGGGATCAGGGGTGGAGATTGTAATGCAAATACATTTAAACTTTATAACCTGGGACTTGAGTTGCGTTTTATGTAATTTGTATAGCAGAAGCAAACATAACCAGGGGAGGACAAGCCTTCCAACTGCAGCAGTGACCCAACTTTATCTGGTTTTGGTGTCTGATAACTCCACACAACACAGCACATCTCCTGTCCTGAGTGGCCACCAAGATCAGGGACTAAATGAAGTCATTGGGCATTTTGTGCACATTTGTGGACATTGTATGGGCATTTGACAGGGGTGGTCCATAGACTAATGGAATGCTACCTGTGTATTGCATCAAAGGATGGGAAGGGGGATGGTGGGTAATGGGTTCTGATTCTCTCCCCATCCCACTGCCAGGGAGGAGTGAGCGAGTGGCTTTGTGGAGTTAAACCACAACTCCACTGAAACTTCAGCAGATGCAAGAACTGGGAGATCTTTCTTTGTCACTTGCTGAATTGCTGTTCCAGTCACTAGTCACAGATCCCAACAAGGACCCACACCAGGACTAGTGTGCCTCAGGGAAGGCTCCTGCAGGCCAAGGCAGCAGATCTTCCCTACAAACACTTAGAAAGATAACAGGCTGTCTTTGGTAGACACCCCTCAATGGTAATGACTACTGTATAAGAATCAAAGGGAATTGAGTAAATACTGCTCATTAATCCACTTCTTCAAATCTTAAACTCTATTTTTTAAAAGTGTGCTCAGCACTGAAAGGAGAGCCTGTAATTCTGGAGCAGACAGATTTCTATATAATTTATTTGTGATGTTCAAATTATTTCTGCCAGTGTCTTCTGCAGTTCTGGAAGAAAGAGAAAGCCAGCAGGATCCTTTTGAGTAATTTACATAAATAGCTCCTAGTTGATATTTAAACTATTTTTTGCACATGCACTGTATATTCTACATCACTGACCAGCAAATTGTATTCAGCATCTAATTTGTTAAATGGTTTCCTCTGTCAGGAGAATGTTCCTACTGTAATAGTGATATTTTAACCTGTCAAAAAAATGATTAGACTAAAGCATCTTAGTAAATACCATAAACTACCCAATAACATCAAAAATTGAAGATGTACAAAGGCTATCCAATTACTCAGGAAACTTCTAAATTTCAGGTAAAAGAACTCATTTTCTGCTTGAATGAGTAATCAAGGAAACATAATTTTCTTTTAGATTGATCATGGTATAAGGCACAGCCTAAGGACAGGAGCATAAAATGGTCTATTACATTTTCTTTATTAGTGTTTGAAAAATCATTTTCAAAACTATTTCAGTGATTTTTTTTCTGAGAAAGTAACCTCCTTTCTAGCTATTTTAATGACCTGTCTCCAAATTTTTAGCTGCATGAAGCTGTTACTGGTGGAAGGGCATGGTCTCTCTGAGAATTTGTGTCCTCACTGAAGTCAGTGGAATTCTTGCCATTAAATTCGCCACGGACAAGATTGTTACTTCCATATGGGATTAAACTGCAGGAAAACCAGCATTCAAAATCCAGAACCATCCCAAGACTCCACTGACTAGGCTTTACTTGCATTCTGTGTCAAAATTAATCAAAGAAGAGCAAAGACAAACAGCATATTCAGGCTCCCAGCATCTAAATGTCCTGACACCAGTTACCTGAGTCCACTAAGATGACTGAGGTTTTGTATCACCATGAGAGGTTTTGATTTGAAGGCTGTTTGTAGGCTGCTTCTCTGCCTCAGGGAAACTAAACCCACCCCATGGATGCTCGAGGGCTGCCAAGAGCAGCCCCAGCAGCACCAACCACCTTTTCCCTTGACTGCATCCACTTGCCAACATCCATTTGTGTCACAGGGCAAGTGCCTCAAGAGCACTGTTACACCAAACTCTACTGTCATCAGTGAAACAAACTTGATCAAACATGTTTTCCAGAGCTGGGATACACTACTAACATATATAACCTGAAATATATCAATTTGAATGTGGTCCAAAGGTAGCAAAAGTAATTTTCCCTAGAAGTCACAATACATAGCTGCGGGGACAGAGTCTCAAGCTGCACCAGGGGAAGTTTAGGCTTAATATTAGGAAAAAATTCTTCACAGAAAGAGTGATTGACCATTGGAATGGGCTTCCTAGGGAGGTGGTGGAGGCACCGTCCCTGGAAGTGCCATGGTTTAGTTGATGAGATGGTGTTAGGTAATAGGTTGGACTTGATGATCTCAAAGGTCTTTTCTACCCTAGTTAATTCTATGATTCTGTGTTTTACTATGATGTAGCATGGAGTAGGACTGGACTTGACTACTGTTTCTTCAGTTACCTTTTTGGGAAGAAAAAACACATGTATTAGACGTACTGGTAATAGGCCTCATTATCTTCTGACTACAACTTGCACACATTTTGGGTTTTACTTCATTTTAGTTTCAGTTTCCCATACTGTGAAAAGTGGATTAAACAATTTATATGACCGTAATTGGAAAAACACACCGTAAATACTTTCTGTGTACTGGAATATGAGATGCTAATCTATATACAAGTTCATTAAAATTACTTTCTAAATTGTGAGTCTCTGTTTGCCATCTTATAAGTGATCCTAAAATATTCCACATAGTCTGTAATCCCTAAGTTTCTGTCATGAAAACTTTGCATCTCTTAGAGTCATCATTATCCACCTGCACCTGAAGATGCAACCAACTTAACTGAAAGGCTGCTCGAAACATAAAATTCAACATACATATGTATTTTTCACTTGCTTCTAGATATAGTTCAATATATAATTCCAAGTATAGTTCTGCAAGAACAAAACAGACATCTGCCTAGGTGCTTCTCCAGCTTTTTGGATCAGCAACTGTAAGATTTCTGCAAGACAACTGGCCAGTGACAGATAATGTCAGAAAGTTGGTTTTAGAATGTAGTCAGAATTCAGAGTTTCTGATGTTAATTCCTCTGTTCAGGGCTTATGCATATTCTTCATTAGCTTTAAACAAGAACATTTGGGATGAAGTCATTAATTTCAAGAATTTTTAAGAGATTTTTTTTCCAGCTTGGCAACTGTTCTTCTGGAATACATTGTCTTTCTTACTCCATAAATTATACAGTTACAACTGCAACAGGCATGAACTTCACTGACTCCCTGGCAATTTTAAAGCAAGCTGATAGGATTTTGAGGATTCTTTGAGAAGAACTATGTGCACTATAATATCTCAGGTGGTAGTAGCTGCAGTTTGAGGTCTCTCTCAAAAATTAGACAAGGCAGTCAGATAGAAGGAAAAGTTTAGAAAAAAAAAGTTGGCATAATTATGTAACTTCCTGAGGTTTGACTTTCATCCTGCTCTGTGTTTTATGACATAGAACATTTCCTCTGATCAGATCTACAGTTACATCTATTTAATTTATTATATATTTTATTTAGGTTTACTTCTTTGACCACGCTCACAGGATATTTTTAACTTCCTTATATGTTGTGAGGAGAATTAACATTAGAAAGATGTCATAGAAATGGGGGTTGGTATGGAAAAAATTTAACATTGAACCAGGGCAGAAAAGTGAGAAGAAAAGTTAAGATAAACAACCATAATTATAGAGACATTCTAATAATTCTATTCCTAAGGTTTGCCTATTTACTGAATATTTGTGCCATGTTCATTTCTCTACATTCCATTGGAGAAGAGCCTGTTTTGCTTTTAGCTTAAAATGTCTACAATACTTTGGACACCTGTAGTCTTGATATAAATAAATAGAAAGACAAAGGTAAAGAGAGCTACTCTGTGTATTGCAAACAAAAGCAGAGCCTGACATAGAATATAGTCTCATATTTTGATCACATGAAATTAGTGCCCATATACATCCTAATTTTGATTTCACTAAATGTGTTTCCTGACACTCTAGTTGCCCTGATGCTAAAAAAAAACCAAAAAGCTGAAAGTTCTAATTAATTCTTTATATAAATGCAGGAGTTATTCTGTGTATATAATGTTTATATCTGCTAGAACCAATGCATTTCTATTACAGTATGCTATCTTCATAACACATTCTGTGAAGCCAGTAAGCTGTAGTGAACCACTGAACGTGGTTACTTTCACAGCAATGTGCTAATAAAAGGAGTGGTATGAAAGCAATGAGACTGTTACTGGAATGATTTTTAATAAAAGATCAAGATTGTTTTTAATTAAACCTCTAAAACTGTTCTTTGCTCATTTTTTTAAAAACTCTGGATAAACCAATTCCTGGTTGCCTTTTAAAGGAACAATACAGTTCTTGTGACTCCTCTATTACAAACAGTACTTTTCTTCTGCAATGTATTCTATCTCTCTTTGTGACAAAACTCATTATTTCAGGTTGCTGAAGAAGTCTCTTAAAAACTCCTTAAGCTACCATCTTTTGAACAGAGAGCCAACTTGCATTAACTAGAGCACCCAAAACCTGTTTAATAAGGTTTTAAAGAGAGTCTTAAGAGACCTTAATGATTCAGTGTGATAGCAATACAGAGAAAAAACATACCTGGCTCTTTTTTTCCTCATCTTGCTATTTCTTCAAGTGCATGCTAGGCCAAGTGCAGTTCATCGGAGACTGCTTCCAGCATAGGAAGCATCTTTTTCTGTCTCATAGCCTGTGGAGACTTGATCTGTTTTCAAACTGACCACCTTTCCAGATACTTCTTTTTCTCTAGTCCTCTAAAATCCTTCCAAATCTTTAGGGTTCTGCTGTGATTTTTTTTATCTCCAAAATATATTTCATAAATACAGGAAATAAATCAGAAATTGTATTCAAACACTGAAATTATGAATAAGAAGTTAAGTTCCCTAAACTAGTGGCTTTGCCAAACACATCTGTGGTGTAATTAATCCAATAAGCACTTTAATGTGGAAGGAATAAGATTGGACGAATTTTCAAATTATTATCTAAATTTAGTGTAAGTAGTATGTAGGTGTTGGAAGAAACACATGTAGCTACTGATTTGCTTGAAGTACCTATGGTCAAATGGAGACATCTTGTTCCAGCTGATACTGATTTGGGTTAAAGTGTTAAAACTGCATCAGCTGATAACTTTTGCTCACTGCTGCCACTTGGTCAGTCATCTGACTTGAAAAGAACTGTCAAAAATTGCCTTAATTTTATAGAGCATGTACTATGGAAAATTTTAATTCCTTCTGATAACATTTGACATCTCTTCCCTAAAACAAAGACAACCTGATGAACAGGTTTAAATGAAAGGGCAGGATGACACAGTTGCTTCTGAACATACACATATTATTATTCTGAAATGCTTTCCTGAATGTATAAATTTACTGTTTCAGTAACAGTTAATGGCTTATATGATGCTTGGGAAGTAAACCAGAATTGTTTCTAAGCTCTGAAAATGTCCTAGTGCTCCAGCAATCTCTGAGGGAGAAAAGCAGCCTGTTCCTCTAAACAGTAGGGAGACCCAAATTTCCTGCATGATGAGGCTTCATTGGGAAAATATTGCCAAAGACTTGGGTGAGCTTTAAGTGTTATATAGTTCCTCTCTACTCTCAGATAAGATTAGCAAAAATGGATTATTTTTTCAACTCTACTGATCAGATTTTTCGTCTGAAGTTTGCTTCAAGAAAACTTGCTTTAATATATGGAACATACTGTTGCCTTTAGTAGTACTTCGTGACCCAATATTGTATCTGAAGTACTTGCAGATTAAAGTTACAGATTTCTGTACCCTTCAGGAAGAGCTTGTAGTGGAAAGGGAAATAAATGTTTGTATTTTTAATGTTAGCTAATAGGTATTCATTAGCTTAATAATGCAGCTCTCAGTGTATTATGTTTCTGCTCCTCCAGTTATTACATAGTTTCCCATGGAATCGAAAAAATTGACCTAAGACTACAACCTCCTGGTAACATTGATTCACCATCCTAAAATAGGAGGAATCAATGACACTGGATTTTGCATGTGAAATTGAAAATTTACACTGACTTTCCCTGTAGGTTAGATGTGGAATTTGTAGGAGCAAGGACAGTTGGATCTAGTTCTTTGGGCTGCTCCACTTTTTCCAAGAACACCATAAGAATCCAAAGCACTGATAAACTCAATTCCCTCATCTTCAGCATCCACCACCTTTGTTTCTTGTGTGTTGTGCAGAACACATGACAGTAAACAGCATAATTCTTTCCATTGTTGTAGCCAAGGTTACTAAGAAATCAGCTAATAGTCTCTATCTTTTAGAAATCTGTTTAGAATCCCCTTGTCTTTAAGGCACATTATCTCAGATCCCATGTGCAAATACACAGATGGTGTCTACTGCATCTACCAGAAATGTTATCAAAGCTCTAATCCCAAAGTATCACACAAGAAACAGAAATACCTCAATTCTACTTGATTATTCAATTAAATTGAGCTAAGAGATATACCTGGGCATAAAAAATATAATCAGATGTTCCTTTGTACAGCAGCAAAGGGAACAGAGAAGATGGATACTTCCGGAAGGATCCCAAAATCAGTACTGGTACCACATGTATTTACTCCTTGTCTTCTCACAGGCCCCTGTAAAATATCCTAGAAGAAATGGATGTATATGATTGGATGAAGCATCAGAGAAATTAATAGGCAAGAGAAATTAGAAGAATCATGAACAATAATGAAAAAAAGCACTAAGGGAAAAAACATAATGAAAGGGAAGAGTAACAACGTTCCCAGTTCATTTGCTCACTTGGCTCGTCTTCTGCCTTGTTAAAATCTGCCCCTTCTCTCTGGAAGTCTTGAGTATTTTTAAACTCCTAGGAAATCTGAGAGTTACCAGTGCCTTAAGAGATGGTGCCTTCTTGCTTTGTACCCAATGTCACTGCCTCATCAAGGCTAAACAGTTCAAATTAGGCAGCAGGCTGTCAGAGCTGCTATTGCTTTCAACAATGTACAGTATTCTTTCTTTTTAATCTTGTTCTCTCATTTTAATCTTGTTCTCTCTCTCTGTCAACTTTCTTCCTCAAGCTTTCTTTTCCCAGTGTTTCAAATGTTTGAAGTACTTCTCTGGCTTTGCAAGTTGCCCTCAGAACCTTATAACAGGGATCTCACTGCTGTCCTAGACATCCGGTTAGTGATTTTTTTTAGAACTGAATAGTGTAGGACATCTGGTCCAGCTCCACTGCTTAAACCAGGGTCCTCTCTAGTTACACTGGGTCGCTCAGCACAGTCAAATTCTGACTATCTCCAAAGAGGTTCCAGAACCCCTCTAGGCTGTTTGTAACAGTGCTGGTTTGGTCTCATAGTGAAGAATTTTTCTCTTTTTAAATCCAATTGAAGTTTTCTCTGCTGCAATTTCTTTCTGTTGCTTCTTGTCCTTTCAGTGTTCACATGAATGGAAAGTCTGGCTGTGTTTTCTAGTGGGTGTTCATAGACGTATTTGAATTAGATTAATTAGATCATTCCTTTCTCTTCTTCAGGCTGAAAATAAAACCTGCTCAGTTGGCTTCTCCTTGTGCATCAAGGCCAAGTTGGATGGGGCTTGAAGCAACCTGGTCTAGTGGAAGGTTCACTGCCTATGGCAGTGATCTTTAAGGTCCCTTGCAACCCAAACCATTCTAGGATTTTATGATCCTTTGCTTCATCTCTCTAATTATCTTGGTGACCATTTGCTGGGATCAACACAAGGTGACTAGAGGGTTTCTACAGTTCATCCATTCTCTCTGGTAGTGGACACTGGTCCTTTCATGTCTCCTCATCCAGGCTGTTCACCTCTAAGAGCATTTACAGACTATGGTCCTTGTAAACAATGCAGGAAGAGCTGTCATGGAAGCTCTTTGCCACTACTGATAATGTTTCAACAGGGTAGTGCAGAGGATGCTCTGCAGAAGGTCAAACCCATGTGTGTCTGCATCCAGTTTTTTCTTACAAAACTAGACAGCTCAGTGACCAAGGGATTGAAATACTTTCCAGTTAACTAATAATTGCTCACTTGAGACTATATGTCATGAGGTAATTTGGTAGCCATTTGCTTCCAGACTCTCACTAACAGCAAAATGAGAATGATGTCCTGCAAAAAGAGTGGATAAAAAAGCCTTTATTAATCTGCATTTCCAGTGTGGAGAAGAGAATATTCCGGAGCACTCTAGAAGTCAAAGAGTTCAGGAATAGTGGACTGCAGTAGCCAGGGAAGTCAATTACCCATTTTCTTACTTATCTTTTCCCCAAAGAGTTGTCACTCTATCAAATAGTTTACCTGTGCTATAGAGATATTCCAAGTAGCTTCAGTAAGTGCACGTTCCAGGAGCATCCAACTGCGACTTGGTGTTTCACAGAGCCTTCATTACCAAGAAGTTCTATCCTCTCTGATTCCATGGCTAATTGGCTTCCAGTAGGTCTGTATAAAGCTGTCACCTGCAATATAGACAAACCCTGAGGAAAATAAAAGTATTCACAGTGTTTCAGAGTAAGTATAGCCAGTATCTTCCAGGTTACCAGCAACTTACATTGTGAATTCTGAAGACCGCATAATTATTTTTAATTAAGCAACAGCAGATGTTATGTTAATTTGTGTAGGAGTGCATTTTATTCTAAAATTTCACAGAGAGCTGGCCATGAGTTTGTTTTTAGTTTGAAATTTTTGAGAACAAGAGCAAATGTAATAGATTAAATGGCAAAAGTATTGCTAAATGTCTTATTATCTCTAGTATGGTTTCATCAAAATTATAATACACAATTACTCATCTGTTTATTTTATAATACAATGGGGAAGAGGAGGAAAAGAACTCAAAAAATCATTGAGAAAAGTGTTATTTCAGTACTTTCAGACACAATATAATTAATGAAGCAATCTTTCCACAGTCTGATAGAACTAAAATAAAATCAATGACATTTCACCAGCTGTGAACATTATTATTCTAGAGTCACAAAATGTTTTTTAAAAAGACATTTGTAATTTAAAGCAAGGTGATTCCATTACATGCTTATGTCTATCCCTTCTCTTATGTGAGAAATATGTTATTTGAGAGCAAACAGTATCTGAACTAATCTTACGATTGCATTCCATAAACTGCCTTTAATCCAAAAACTATAAAGGAATAAAGTATTTTTGAGGACACTACAGGAAAGCAGCAGAATGGGGTAAAAACTGACAGTGGGAAGGGAAAGCAAAGAAATTTCCTGACTTCTAGGAAAAAACAAGAAGACAGAATAGTTTCCTATGAAAGGAACTAATTTAGTGTAGTAGTTTTAGCAAGGGTTTTCTGGGAAAAGTCATCCCTCTTACCTTTTCTTCATAATTTGTGAAATTTCATTATAGATGAATTTAGCCCATTGTCAGTCAGGGTTATTCCAAAAACTAATAGGAGACATTTGGAGACTAAGCAGTTTTCAGCATAATCAGTTTCCATGCAGGGATGTCTGCCACATCTGTGTAAAGTCACTGTGTTCAATACAAATCTTATATGTGAAGAAAAAGCAAATAACAGAGGTGCCATAGAGGGTATAAAGAAGCCTGAAAAGGAAGAAAGCTTCACTGAAGTCAACCTCACATATTCTACTCAAATCCTGCCTTTAGTTTTTCTCAAAAGCACACAGCTACAAAGTAGTCTAAATCTTCCCACTGCTCATATACTAATTTTTTAAACATCTGGAAGGAAGTTGGTTCGTCCAAAGTTCAGGGTCCTGACTCACCTCCTTGCAAGGATCCTCAAGATCACAAACTCCCCCAGGGCATGGTCACTACAGGCCAGTAGCTCCATTCTCAACTTCTCTGATGAGTCTATTTATGTCTGTGAGCACCAGGTCCAGTAATGCTTCTCCTCTGACTGTTTGTCCAATACCTGGACCAGGAACACTCAACACTCTCCAGCAGTCTCCCGGGTTGCTCACACCCAGCTCTGCTGCTCTCCCAGCAGAGAATCTGGGGGATTGAAACCCTTAGCAGGATAAGAGCTTGGGAACATGATGCTCTGTAGCTGAAGCAAGAGGCCTCACCAACAGGCTTCCCTGGTCAGGCCCCCGTAGCAGACCCCAGTCACAAAATGCCCTTTGTTGGTCTGGTCCTCGATATTTGCCCACAGGCTCTCAACCTGTTTATGGCTATTTCTCATATGCAGCTCTTCACAATCAATCCATTCCTTAACACAGAGCACAACAAAACCACACACCTCCTTCCCAGCCTACCTCTGTAAATATACCTATTTACATGTATTTCCCCGCTGCTACATAAAATATTGGTTTTTCCTGGCTCCTCTCTGACACGTGGAAGTAAATCCCCTTTCCTTGCCAAATCTAATTTAAAGATCTGCTTATAAGGCCATCCAGGAGGTTGTAGCCAGGTGGGATCAGAAACAGACTCAAATTGCTGGAGATGTTTAAGTTGGATACTAGGAAGAATTTCTTCCCCAAAAGGGTTGTCAAGCACTGAAAAGGCTGCCCATGGAAGTGATGGAGTCACCATATCTGGAGGAATTTAAAAGACATGTAAATGTGGCACTTGAGCACATGGTTTAGTGGTGGTTCTTCTACACTTGCACCAGGGAGACGTTTGGCATTTTGTTTCAGTTGTAGCTTTGGGGGGTCTCCCCACTTTGTCCAGAGAGCCCCTGAGGTGGTTTGCACTCAGTGGAATGATGCCCAGGACCTGCTGAACTGGGTGGTGGGGATGAAGGCTGGGGCTTCCAGCTGAGCAGTTGTGACACCAGGGAGGACAGGTCACAATGGGAGCTGTCACCAGGGCCATCACCATCTTATTGCACAAGGGGCTGTGCATCACCAGCTGTCACGAGGGGCATCTGCCCACTGCAGTTGGACTTGGACAAATGGCAAGTACACACTCAGGGGGAAGGCTGGGCTGGTTGGTGGGTGGGGCAAGTGCCCAGGGGGCTTTCTAACCCAGAGGGAGAGCTGAGCCCCTTGGGGCAGGGCACAGGACTGCCCTCGGGGCTGGGGACAGAGGGACTCATGGCTCCCAGTGGTGGCAGGTGCCCAGAGAGACTTTGGGGGTGTACTGGGCACCCTCAGCTCCCTACTCCCTCTCACCCAGACCTGATGAGCTCCCTTTTCTCACACCTCCTCCAGGCTATGTCTGTAGCAACGATGCTCTTGCTGCTTCTGCTGGCCCTCCAGCCTGGCCCAAAGCAGGATCACAGGAATGATATGGCCACAGCCAAAGAGATGCTGGAGCGTGAACTGTATCTGCATCAGCAGATGATCCATCTGCTGCAGGAGATGGAGGAGATGACAGAGGAAGCCACACTCCTTTCTACATTGCAGTGGCAGTGGCCGTTTGGGATCACTGCAGCAGTCCTGGTCCTGCTCACTGTGGTCTGGTGGCGGGTCAGGCAAAGGAATCTTCAGGAGTTTCCTCAAACATTCACAGCCTGCTGTTGGGGTATCCCACCAGACGTCTCTGAGGTTGAAATCAGGCTGCTAGTTTGTGACCCCAGTGATTCTGGAAGCTGAAGCAAGGACTTGCCAACAGTCTCTAGTCTATGAATCTGAATCATTTGTGCACCTTCACAAGGTTGAATGGATCTAGGCAGATCCAGAAGGCACAAGTCTCTGTGTGGAAGCACTGACAATCCACCAATAGACTCCTCTCTTTGGAGTAACATAATATTATTATATATAATATAGAATTTATAATATATAACATAATATAACATAATATTAGGCTGGTGTCTGGTCACTGGTGGGGTTCCAAAGGGCCCCATCCTCAGCCTAGTTCTCTTCAACATCTTCATTAACAACTTGCATACAGGACTTGAACGATTACTAAATAAGTTTGCCAGCAACATTAAATTGGGAGGAGCTGTCAACTG
>WEIV01027497.1:437303-465314 GCA_013390005.1 Calyptomena viridis | reverse complement strand
CCCAGCCTACCTCTGTAAATATACCTATTTACATGTATTTCCCCGCTGCTACATAAAATATTGGTTTTTCCTGGCTCCTCTCTGACACGTGGAAGTAAATCCCCTTTCCTTGCCAAATCTAATTTAAAGATCTGCTTATAAGGCCATCCAGGAGGTTGTAGCCAGGTGGGATCAGAAACAGACTCAAATTGCTGGAGATGTTTAAGTTGGATACTAGGAAGAATTTCTTCCCCAAAAGGGTTGTCAAGCACTGAAAAGGCTGCCCATGGAAGTGATGGAGTCACCATATCTGGAGGAATTTAAAAGACATGTAAATGTGGCACTTGAGCACATGGTTTAGTGGTGGTTCTTCTACACTTGCACCAGGGAGACGTTTGGCATTTTGTTTCAGTTGTAGCTTTGGGGGGTCTCCCCACTTTGTCCAGAGAGCCCCTGAGGTGGTTTGCACTCAGTGGAATGATGCCCAGGACCTGCTGAACTGGGTGGTGGGGATGAAGGCTGGGGCTTCCAGCTGAGCAGTTGTGACACCAGGGAGGACAGGTCACAATGGGAGCTGTCACCAGGGCCATCACCATCTTATTGCACAAGGGGCTGTGCATCACCAGCTGTCACGAGGGGCATCTGCCCACTGCAGTTGGACTTGGACAAATGGCAAGTACACACTCAGGGGGAAGGCTGGGCTGGTTGGTGGGTGGGGCAAGTGCCCAGGGGGCTTTCTAACCCAGAGGGAGAGCTGAGCCCCTTGGGGCAGGGCACAGGACTGCCCTCGGGGCTGGGGACAGAGGGACTCATGGCTCCCAGTGGTGGCAGGTGCCCAGAGAGACTTTGGGGGTGTACTGGGCACCCTCAGCTCCCTACTCCCTCTCACCCAGACCTGATGAGCTCCCTTTTCTCACACCTCCTCCAGGCTATGTCTGTAGCAACGATGCTCTTGCTGCTTCTGCTGGCCCTCCAGCCTGGCCCAAAGCAGGATCACAGGAATGATATGGCCACAGCCAAAGAGATGCTGGAGCGTGAACTGTATCTGCATCAGCAGATGATCCATCTGCTGCAGGAGATGGAGGAGATGACAGAGGAAGCCACACTCCTTTCTACATTGCAGTGGCAGTGGCCGTTTGGGATCACTGCAGCAGTCCTGGTCCTGCTCACTGTGGTCTGGTGGCGGGTCAGGCAAAGGAATCTTCAGGAGTTTCCTCAAACATTCACAGCCTGCTGTTGGGGTATCCCACCAGACGTCTCTGAGGTTGAAATCAGGCTGCTAGTTTGTGACCCCAGTGATTCTGGAAGCTGAAGCAAGGACTTGCCAACAGTCTCTAGTCTATGAATCTGAATCATTTGTGCACCTTCACAAGGTTGAATGGATCTAGGCAGATCCAGAAGGCACAAGTCTCTGTGTGGAAGCACTGACAATCCACCAATAGACTCCTCTCTTTGGAGTAACATAATTATATATAATATAGAATTTATAATATATAATATAACATAATATAATATAATATTAGGCTGGTGTCTGGTCACTGGTGGGGTTCCAAAGGGCCCCATCCTCAGCCTAGTTCTCTTCAACATCTTCATTAACAACTTGCACAAAGGACTTGAACGATTGCTAAATAAGTTTGCCAGCAACATTAAATTGGGAGGAGCTGTCAACTGTCTCAAGGGCAGAGAGGCCCTGCAGAGAGACCTTGACAAATGAGAGGCATGGGCAATCACCAACTATATGAAGTTTAACCAGGGCAGGTGCTGGATTCTGCACCTGGGATGGGGCAATCCTGGTTGTGTGTTTAGATAAGGGAATGAGAAACTGGAGAGAAGGCCTGTGGAAAGGGACCTGGGGGTCCTGGTCGATGGCAAGTTGAATATGAGTCATCAGTGCCCTGGCAGCCAACCATGTCCTGGGGGGCATCAGGCAAAGCATCACCAGCCAGTCGAGGAAGGGGATTGTCCCACTCTGCTCTGCACTGGGGTGGCCTCACCTTGGATATTGTGGCAGTTTTGGTCACCACAATATAAGAAAGATATTAAGCTATTAAAGACATCTAAGGAAGGGAAACAAGGATGGCAAAGGGTCTGGAGGGGAAGGCGTATGAGGAGCAGCTGAGGTCACTTTGTTCAGTCTGGAGAAGAGGAGACTGAGGGGAGACCTCACTACAGTTTACAACATCCTCATGAGGGGAAACGAAGGCTCAGACACTGATCTCTTCTCTCTGGTAACCAGTGACAGGACCCAAGGGAATGGCCTGAAGTTGTGTCAGTGGAGGTTCAAGTTGGATATTAGGAAAAGTTCTTCATCCAGAAAGTGGTTGTGTGCTGGAACAGGTTCTCCAAAGAAGTGGTCACAGCACTAAGCCTGTCAGAGTTCAAGAAGCATTCAGACAATGCTTTCAGGCACATGGTGGGATTTTGGGGGTGTTCTGTTCAGGGCCAGGAGTTGGACTTTATGATCTTAATGAGTCCCAATGCAGCATATTCTATGAACTCTATGGATTGCTCTCTGTTTTACCAGTGTCATCTTAGTGTCATCTCTTTTTCAGCCAGTCTGGTCTCTCCATCTCTACTGTCATAATGGATGAGTGAATCTGGAGATTCACACTTTTCTGGAAACAACATTATATTAGAAACAATGCTTGGTGTGAAACCCAGGGGTGGGTACTTGGGCACACAGAAATAGCAGCACTACAGGCTATGAGCAATACAGATCCAAGACTCCTGTGCATTCTTTTGCTGGTTTTTGGAACACATTGCTCTGCAGACACAGCATTGTCTCTTCCAGTAAAGCCAAAATGACTCCACAGACTCTTGATTACAGCAATGCTTTTGTGTGGAAAGAGATGAACTGTAGAAGTACACAGCAAGGATGGAGCCATTACTCACACTGCTCCCTTGCTGACTTGGGTCAGGATGCACCTCAGGGTGACACCTTGAGGAACCTGTCCCGAGTTCCTCTTGCTTCCCTAAGAAGGTGCTGTCAGAATCAATAGAATGTGGGGGTTTGCTCTTCTCTTACATCCTCTTTCCTCAGGCCCTTAGGAGGATGACTTCTCAAGGCAATGAAAGGAACGGGTTTGGGCTGCCCATATGAATAAAGAAGAACAACCTATTGAAAACCTGAAGAAAAGGTTTTCATTAAGAAATGTTCATTAACAAATTTTCAGGGTTAAAAGGGAGGGTGAAGAGAATGAGAATATATCTTAAAGGACAACCTGACTAGTGCAGAGTATACAAAATGTCTGTAATAACAAACAACAGCAAGAAGCCTAGGAGTGAAATCCCAGGCTGTATGACTCCATATCTTAATGTCTTTAACTTTGCTGCTGGAGAAGGATCAGATTGCTTTTCCACTGTAGAATACACATCTCAATGGAGATTTGTTTTTTGAGACAGAGAGAATGCACACTGAGGTACAGGGCTGTTTGTGACAGCAGCAAACCCAGAGACTGATAACGGTCCTTCCAAAGAGAACAGACCCTTTTCTCTGCTCAGATTTAATGTGGAGTCTTGTTCAGCACCTCTACACCTCTGGTGTGGAGATGGGAGCAGGCCACAAAGGGATGCTGTGGCCCACGAAGGGATGCTGCCTGCTCCTGGCAGCAAGTTGCCATGGCTACAAGGTGAGGTGCTTTGTCAGGAAGGAAAAGATGAACTTGGGCAGGGCTGCCAGCCTGCAGCCTGCCCTTGCAGCCATGGTGATACCTTGTGCAGGGTGGACAAGGGTAGAAGCTCCAAGGCCTCAAAAAGCCTCTGCCTGCTCCAGGGCTCCCAGCTTTGCTGTCGAATGTGAAATTCAGAAAAGAAAATGATTATCAATTCAAATCTGACTAGTTCACTTTCCCATTCCTCACATGCACTCCTTAGCCTTTCAAGCTTAGTTAAAAGGGGGCAGAAAGGTTAGGCTGGTGAGGGGAGGCCACAACATTCTTCTGAGAGCAAACATCAGATTTTGTGCTACGAACAGTGGAAAACAGGCTGTGTGTCACGAGGCAGCAAAGTGCCTGCTCCTTCCTCATGCTGGGTGTCCATACCTTGTGCTGCTAATCTTCAGTGGTGCATATGTTCAAGATTACTGTGCTTTGGTTTTATTCTTTTTTTTTTTATGTTGCATTTTAAAATATTTTGAGTACTTCAGGGGAATTGAATAGAAAAATGTCATCACTGAAAGAGTGGTTAAGTACTGAAACAGACTCCCTGGTGAAATGGTGGAGTTAGCATCCCCTGGAAGTGTTCAAAAAATGAGTAAACATGGCTCTTCACAATATGATTTAATGGCTATAGTGGTACTTGGCTGAAGGCTGAACTTAATGATCTTGGAGGTCTTTTCCAACCCTTATGATTCCATGTTTCTGTGATTGGCTTGAGCCTGCACTAGCTGACAGTTTTGCTGGACATTTCTTGGTTTGTTTGCTTCTGAAAACCCTTTGCCCCTGCCTTCACTGCAGGACAGGTTGTAGCTATTCCTCCTCCCCAGAAGTCCTTCCTGGGGGCAGGTCCAGGGGATGTCCAGCTTTCCCTCAAACTATCATAAAGAATGACAGGGAAAATCTGATTATTGCACCACAAAGAGCTCTGGGGAATGTAACCTCAGAAGCCCTCCAGGCACAGAGGAAGGACAAGGTGATCCAAGGGTTTCCACGGCTGCTGGTCACCTTGGGGAGATGCTCAAAATAGGCTGCAAATAACATTAAAAGGCATTGAAGAAATATACCCTATTGCCAGGCTGAGTAGGAATTCACACATCTAAAGCACTCTATGATCTGCATGCATTTTTAAATAAATTGAAAATAATTATTTTTTCAGATTTAGGCTTTTAATAATATTTTTACCTTAAAGGATATGGTGCAAACACAGCCTCTTTAGAAAAGACCACACTCCACATCAGTGCTCACCCTGACACAGAATGTCAACTGCTAAGGCTCATGTCCAGCTTTTCATCCACCACAACACCCAAGTTCTTCCCTGCAGGGCTGCTTTCAATGTTTATGGATTTTCATGATGCTCAAGTGAAACAAAAAACAGAAACAAAGACTTTTTTAGAAAAAGGCATATGGATCCATATGCCATATTTTTCAAACTGATGTAACTGCAGCACTTCAAATCCTATTAGAAAAAAATTATACTGTAAAATTGAAGCAAAGTGACGTACCAGGTGTTAAAATTGAAGAGACAAAGTTCTGTGTTTGAGGACTTACTACAAAATCTAAAGGAAATGGCAATTTAAATTAGACAGATCCAGCTTGCAAATTTCTGGAATACTGATTGACACAGTTATTGTATCATTTTTCTTGACTGTTTTTGTCTCAATTTGTCAAGAATCTGTTGCTCAGGAGTGTAGCCAACAAATGTAAGCTCTGGGTAGATGTAGTCTTGTCCTTGAAGGCAAACAGAGTTTTAATTTAGGGTTTGTTCTTTTCCTCCTTATTTGGAATTTTGTGGAATTAGACGACACGAAATATTTTACCTGTCCTTACCAAAATGGAAATTATTATTGTTCCATTCAGTATTTTGCATGGTCAGTACAGCCTCATCTTTGTCAACAATACCAAACTACATCAGGGCATTGCTTCTTGGGCTGTAAAGATGGTCACCAACTACCAAATTCAATCAGAGAAACAGCAATCATTTTCTCCTGCCTATTAAATAGTGCATGTTACTGCTGTTTTCTAGGAGAAAGATTGTGACTTTGCTGCATTTTTTGCTAAATCTTTTTATGACTCCTAAGTACATCAGTATTCCCATAACACAATTTTCATAGAAGGTACTCTGTTTCCTTGCAAGTTGTACATCTACAACAAGGATAAAACCCCTTTTATACTTCAGAGCCTTTGATTTTTTTTTTTTTAATTTTTTTTTATGGTAGAAACCCAGAAAGTTTTGCTCATGCCTGCAGCAAGGCTGGCATCTGTTCTCTGTGCTCCTTACTGAAGGGTTAGTTCCAGGACCTGCATCATCCTGTAATCCCATAATATTTTAACTAGGAAGCATTTGAGCACTGAAGTCCAACAAGAGGGAAAAGTGACCCACTGTTGAACTTGAGAATAGCAACTACTTTGCCCTTGATAAGTACTTCCTTGAACATCAGCAGGTAGCAGTTCAAGGTACCATAAATTAATGATATTTTTCTCACAAAGAAGAAAGGCCATTGCACTTACAATTTTTGCTAAATAACATAGCTCTTCACAATGATACAGCTTATCAATAGCAATCAGGAGAGATAAAAAAGAAGAATTTTCTACCTTTTCATTGTATCATGTGTTGTTCAAAGCAGCTGCTGCTGCCCGTTCACTTCACTCTATTTCTCAAGGTAAAGTCACTTGAGCTTCCCTGCTAATTTTAAATTTAATTTCCTGAGCAGTCAATCCCTTTTCAAGAGAGGAGTGCAGATCTTCCCTAGCCAATGTTCTTTCAAGGCATTGCGAATCACAGAGTTAGAAAAGGCAGATACTCCAAGAAAGTGACACATCTTGCTGTCCTACTTATGGCTCAAGTCAGGGAATGAAAGTAATGAACAGTACATAATGTAATATGAGAACACAGATGTCACTCAACAGCAAACACCTTTCATTATTTACACAAAACTTTCATGTACTTGTGGATATGACAAGTGAATGGCAAGTCAACAAAGGAGTTATTTTGTACCTCTGAAACTTCATTGATTACTCTGACCTGGAGCAGCTGGTGAGGATGCTTTTTTTAGGGACATTTCATCAGCTGGGAATTACTGTGCTTGAACATGTTGGCTGCAGTGAGGAATCCATGTGCATAATGCTTCAAAGGGTTTCCTAGAACCTTTTATTTCAGCACAAAAAATATGTACCATAGATGCTCTGCCAGTATTGCTTTATCACTGTCTTTTTTTGCCTAGAGTTCACCTCAGGTAGGAAGGAGAGAGACAAATTGCTTCAAATTTATAGAGGGAATACTACTGGTTTCTTAGAGAAGCTACTGACTTTCACCACACCCACTGAGGTGTTGGTCCCAGACACAGCATGACTGCTGATACCACATGTACACGAAGATTTGGGATGCTAACCCACAGCTAAATCCAATTGTGCACTCTTAGAAAGTACTGGTCTCAGGTGGGAGCTGGCACCAACATTTGAGAGATGATTAGGACCATGTTTCATATGTTACTGACTATGGGTGTGTTTACTGAGCATCAGTACAAAGCTGGAGCATCAGATGTTAAATTCAGCTGTGACTCTACCTGAACATCACTAACAGTTGGATACCACAACTTACCTCCTTAATAGCTGAGACTTGAAAACCCCACAGCAGGGAGCATGTGCTCAGTATTTGTCACCCTGATGGATTATTATTTCAGCTGAAAGTCAGTTGCACCCAACGACACAAATAAGCTCCACATTTGCTGAAGTTTCTGAGCTGGGCACATAAGTTTCCTCATCATCTACTAAATGAATGGTGGATCTGAACAGAGACAACAACAAAAGCATGTCCCCTCTGGAAAGAGTTTTATAACAGACAAGAGTTTCTTTCCTTTACCAGCACAGAGGAGCAGAGCCATGAAAACTACCCCAGGAGGTCACTGCAATGATTCCCCTCATAATCTCTGCAAATAAAGAGGGGCTTGAATACCCTCACCTTTACTAGTAGAAATCCCAGCAGATCCTCTTGCCATTAATGTCATATAAGAGGATAACCAGCCTCAGATTTTTCTTAGGCTGTTGCTGCTCTTCTTTTTCTCCCTCTATAGGGACATCCGAAATAAAATACGAATAAGTACTCTTAGGAACAAAATTGGCTGAAAATGGTGTCTAGTGATAAGCAAATACCAATAAAGTTAAGATTGCACATCTGTTGAATATTTTGTGGCTTCTCACGGATAAGAAAGATGATTTAAGTAAGGAAAACTTTTCAAGGAATAGTTACTTATGTTTACAAAGAGCTGCAGAATAGCCTGTGTGTGAGTGCTAGAATATCTTTGTAGCTGTATCTTCACAAAGAAATGAATGCTCTTATATATTGGATATAGGGCTACACATGACTATTTTTTAAGTAAAATATTTGAAAATGCATGTTAAGATATAGTTTCAGTGAGTGTTGAGAGTTTAACATTGTTGTTCAAATTGCATCTCCTTAGAGGAAGCAGTACATTGAATTTTTCACATACTGTTCTCACAGTGATTTCTATTAGTGAGAGGCAATCCACGGATATTTTGGTAGAATAATACTTCTTAAAGGCACAGGATACCATTCAATATCAAAAATTATGAGGCACCCATACACTGATGGTATTTGAAAAAGTATTCTTGTATACCTCCATGGTTTAGCTGGAATCTAATCAGTATCAACCTGTCACATTTTCTCTTCATATCTCCTGCTGTTAGAGAGTGCCAGCATTACTTGTGATGATTTGTGGTAGGGAAGGGAGCAGGAGAGGTTGTGATAAGGTAAAGAATTCTGTACCTCAAGGAGAAGGGAAGAGTTCCAGCACCCCCAGTCCTACCTCATAGTGCAGTCCCCTATGCAGAATGAAGTCTCCAGGAAGAGTCCCAGACTTCTACTGAAAGCGATCTCCAACCCACCATCATCTGGTCTGAAACACCACTGAAACTTGATTAGTGGCACAATGACACTGTCTGTCAGGAAAGAATAAAAATGTCATTGACATAATTATTACTCGTGGCATTCAAGGCAGTAATCACAGGAAAAGCTTGGATGATCCCCATCTTGTCACTCCAGGGTAACCATACTCCAAACCCCATCACAGTGCACATCCCTTCACCACTCCATGCTGTCCCACAGCAGCAGCTATGGCTGAATGATGCCTGAACTCTGTCCTAACTCCAGGCAGCATCATATCATGGGTGGGCTCTGATGGTTCCCTTTCATTTAGAGCACCACTGGTGCAATCAAATTCTTAAAACCTGTAATAGCTGCAAAACTGATCAACAAAAGGTCAGGAACATTTTGTTACTGCGAGAAATTGCATCAATTACAAGCTATCCAACCTCTCCCTGCAAAAGCAGCAAGCACACCAGGTACCTGAATCTTCCAGGATTTGTTCCTTATTTTCTGGTGGGTTTTTCCCTTCATGAAAAAATAGCTGCCTTCACACAGGCTTGAACTATTAACTATATAGTTTAATTGCAGTTAAAGGTGGTATGCAACAACTTATTGAAGCTTAATTGAGCTTAAGGAAAAAGATTCCACAATTAAGTACCTGTAACCAGATAATGGAAAAAGGGGTGTATACCTTCACATAAAACTAAACTTAAGTTTACTGATTGCCAGGAGTAGTCATAGCAAGGAAGGATCACTCCATGCATGAGCCTTTCTTACCCTTTTTCTTGGACATCAATTATTGACCAGCATTAGAAACAAGATATTTTTCTAAGTAGAACTTTGTGCTAAATAATGTATTAATTCATAGGTGTTATGACTCATAGATTATGTTTTTTAATACGTTTTGTGGTTGAGGGGATGGTCTGCATTTCTTAGGAGAGTGAATTTGTGGAAGAATCAGGATGTTCTCCTACTTAGTCCAGGGCTGCTCAGATCTGATATTTTGCAAACATTCAGAAATTTTGCAATTCATAATCAAAGTTGAAAAGGTGAGATTTGATGCAGAACCTGTACCTATAGTTGCAGTCACTGTGGTTCTGCCTGCATTGTAGCCTTATGTTTTTCTCTGCCCATGACTGAAGAATTATTTTTTTAAATGACTACACAAATGGCCATACCTCCATTTTACATGAAAGACATTTGAACAACAACTTCCTCAGAAGCATAGCATTCCATCATGCGGGTTATGTTCCTTTCCAGATTTTACAGTATTGCCCAACCAAGTAGGAATTCATGCCAAAATTTTTCATTGCAAAACACTTCTGGTCCAAGAAAATATTTAGGCAAATCACATAGAAAACTAAGACTGTTCATTGTAACTCACTCAAAGTAAATATATGATTCAGTAACACATAATAAGATGTTTTGCCAGCACATATTAAAATTAGATGTAGTGGAATATCATTAAGAAAAATATGTAATTAAAGGCGAATAACTTATCAGGCAGATTTAGAGGTGCAGAATAATCCAATAAAGGTGTTACAATTTAGTGTTTCTTTTTCAAGCCTAATGTTATTAGCTGCTTGGGAGGTGCAGTTTTCCAAAGAAAAATTTACTTCTTACTAATAATCTTAGCTTTAAATTGAAAATTACTCTATTTTTCCTGTTGTTGTTAAAAAATAACAATAATATTAGCTGTAAGGAGTTCCTATAAGTATGTTGAGGAATTTTAACACACCATGAAACCTTCCTCTTCTCCTAACTACACTCTACTGACTGGTCTCAATGCTTGTATAGGATATCTGCAGTTTCCTGTGCTCGTGCAACCAACAAGAACTCAAATGATGTAATTTCTAGCTGCTGCTTCTGTTGTCATGGAAACATGTGTCAGAAGTAAGTACTTTTAAACTAATCACAGTTTCGTTTGAAAAAAGTCCTTTGAGAAACCATGATTAGGTATGACTGTCCCCCCTTTCTTTTTTTTATTTTTTAAATATGATATTTGATAGATGTTTTCGCTACATCAATTATTTGCTATTCTTTTGGTGCACCCATTGGAGTGAGAGGTAACAAGTTCCATTCTGTGCATGTGTGAGGTGCTTGGTACAGTCTCCAGGTAACAAATTACCCATCCTTATCCTATCTTTTTATAATTGATGTAGTATGAATCTGCTAGTGCTACTGCAATTATTTTGAAATTCTAATCTATTTTAACACATTACTGAACCCAAAATCCAATCAGCCACTCCTAGTTATTTCCTGGCTGCTTTTTTGATGAAGTTGACCAGTATCATAACAAAGTCACTTCTATCTGGGCCAGATCTGCCTGAGTTGCACCAGCCTTAGCCAGTCTGGTAACATCCACTGGCCAGTGCAAAGGAGAGCAGCTACAGATGATCCACTGGTCTCTCAATTTACAAAACCTCTCAGTTTTAAACACAAATCTGCTACTCTGGGATCTTTTTCAATAAGCTCATCTAACTGAAGGAGCCAACCAGCTAGCCAGAAAGGAAACCAGTGAAATTCTGATTTAAGCAATTACATACAAATTTAATCTGGGAGATTGGGGGTTTGAAATTGTCCATCTGATCTTAATGTTGCTACATACCTATGAAGAGCACGTCTAGACTGCAGAAAAGCCAAAGCCATGAAGTGAAATGAAGCATCTGAATGACTAAGTAGGCAGGTGCAATACATATAACAGGAGCAAGCAATCATGGATCACACAAGAGGTGTGCTACTGGAAATGCAGGATATCTAAAACAGGGAGGACATGAGCAACTTTATTCATAGGTAAAATTATTATTTGTCATGAGAACTGACTGGGTTTTCATGAAGACACTGTTACCTCCCTACCTGCTATCACCCCACCTGTCCAATCACACAGTTCCACCTGACAAAACATGAGGATTTCAAGACCCACGGGAAAACATCAGAGACCTCCTAGATGTGATGATGTAGTACTTTTACACAGTACTGACTAGAAACCATTACATCTTGTTGATTACAGATTCTAGACATGTTTTTCATGTCATGACTCAAGACTGTCTCCAATCCAGTCTCAAACCCTGCATCCTGGATAGGCTATGGAGCTGTGCCTTAGGTGGATGGACCTCAGGAATGCACATTGTAGCTTGTCTCCAGCCTATATTTGTCCCTGTCTTCTGGATGGAGTTTGGACCCATGTAGTATCCCTGTCTATAGTCCTGTCTCTGTTTGCTCCTGACTCTCAGTTTGGACCCTGGATTTGGTTCATTGCTTGTCTGGTCTGGGACTGCTGGTGAACTCTGTTACCATCATCCATCTCTGCCCACCACGTTCAGACAGGCCAAGAAGTCATGAAGACCTTCTTGCTGAGAAGAGAGGCTTCTCAGCTTCGGGTTGTTCAGTCTGGAGAAGAGAAGGTTCCAGGGAGAATTTAGAGCAGCTTCCAGTACTTAAAGGGGGTAATAAAAATATCTGCAGATAGTGACAGGACAAGGGGTAATAGTTTTAAACTAAAAGAGGAGAGATTTAGAGTAGATGTTAGGAAGAAATTCTTGACCCTGAGGGTGGTGAGGCACTGGAACAAGCTGCCCAGAGAAGTTGTGGATGCCCCACCCCTGGAAGTATTCAAGGGCAGGCTGGATGGGACCCTGAGGAGCCTGATCTAGTGGGTGCCATCCCTGCCCATGGCAGAGAGGTTGGAATGAGATGGTCTTCAAGGTCCCTTCCAACCTAAACCAATCTGTGATTCTATGACCAGCTATCAGTGAGGACGTTTACCATGCTGGAATCACTTTCTGCTCCCACTTCACCTTCCCTTAGGAAGCAACCAGCCCTTGCTGCTATCTGACAATAATTTTGCAATCCCCCAAAATTTAAGTTATTCTTAATTTTCCTTCTGCCTTTATTCTGCCCATAGAAAAACAGAAAAGAATTAATTAAATGATACTATTTTATTTCCTTCATTAAGAATAACAGTGGCAATACATACAAGATCATCTTATAACAGAGGGCCTTGCCTTCAGACAAAGTATGTACCATGTTTTTTAAACTTGAAACGAACCAAGGAGTCATAGGGACTGAACTAATTTGTAGTCAGTAGAACTGTGGCTGAGACTTAAAAGATGAGAAAGACAAAAAGAAATCTTTTGTCTTTAGCCAGACAAGCAGGAGCTCCGTAGTGCAGACATGGGTGATTATCTCACCAGCTGGATGAGCTTTAGCTGTCTGCATAAAAAGAGCTCTTTATTAACAAATGAGATAAATACACTTAGTTTTTGCAAATAAAGCTGTACAACAAAGCTAATGCTAGAAGCTGCTTTACCCCATCCTTTCCCCTTCAGTGTCCATAAACGATATAGGGCAAGTCTCTCTTCTCTGTTACTAGAGCTCCCCTTCGTGTCACACGTCTGAATAACAGCTTTAGCTGCACAATTTGTTTGTATCTATCTTGGGTCCAGTCTTTCAGGTTCTGGCATGCAAGGGCCATCTGGTCACTAAACTCAGTGTACAGTGGAGCATATTTACTACATGTTGTAGTGCAAAGGCAGTACCAAAACACCCTGATGGAAATGTGTGTGACTTGTTTCATTTTTACAGCTGTAGGACAGGTTCTGAGGAGAAAACCAAAAGCTGATCACTAAAAAAGAAAACCAATTTATTAACTATTCTCAGTCTACTGATCCCACACCAGGCACTGGGAAACTGCTTTGCCTTTTAATATTTTTGATGTTACCAGATTTATTCCATTCATAAATAGGATGAATGGCAGAGTACAAAGTTAGATCTGCAAAGCTCTTGTTTAAGTTAATGGAAACTGTAAATATTCACCAAAGAGGCTTGAGTGGTGGGTTGTGCTTAATTTACAGGCTGTTGAATTCAACCTGATATGTTTCCTTTTTTTTTTTTTTTTTTTTTTTTTTTTTTTTTTTTTGGTGGGGTTCAGAGGACTTTCCAACTGAGCTGCAGGATATCTAGTCTCTTGCAAGAGGGACTTCTGACTATATTACCACTTGCAGGACATGGCACTGCCAAAAAATTTCTTGAAAAGCCAATGGTTTGCAGGGAAGAGACCAATACAGGAGAACTCACATCACTTTCTACAAATAACCAGCTCTCTCCAAGTAGAATTGGGAGCATGGAAAAGCCCTGGGCAAAATGCTGTCTGGCCTAGCCAGCTCTGCTCCTGAAGCTCAGGGGAGCGTGTGCTTCACTGGGAATACTGCCACTGTCTGAATGGGTTCAGCATGTGCTGTCACTGCTGCTTGAAATGAGAGGGTGGGGGAAAGGTTTGGTTCATATCCATCGCTCCCTCAGAGCTGGAAGTAACAGCACTGCCTTTTACCAAGACAGTCCTTCAGGATTGTTTAAATACAGATGATGGGGTCTTGTGAGAGTGAGCTTGTGACATTCATTACACACAGTTTAAAATGTCTTTTCTGCTCTGTGCAGGTTTTCATTTTGTGCTCATCTCCACCATTACTGGATGCAGTGTCTTCCATACCTGTGCAGAGTCAGGGTCATATTCAGAAAGTGTAAAACCACATCTGAAGTGATTGCTCTTAGCTTGCCCTTTATTTCCAGAGGGCTCAGTCCACAGGCAAAGCAATGCCAATGGACACAGCCAACAGATAACCCAATCTACACCTCTGAGAGCAAAATCAAAGAAGTTCTTTTGGAAATTCATATTTCACCAGCACTGAGTAAAGAAGCACTGATTGCTGCTCTTGCCATGTGCGGAGCATTTACTTTGGACTTCTGCTATAGCCACAATGTTTCTCACTGCTTAAGAAATGTCAACCAGTTCTTCTTCAGGCTAATTAACAACACAAATAGAAACTCTGTGTGTATCGAGAACACTTTGCAAAAGTTTAGAAAAACCCTGAGCAATTTACCTTCCTTCAGTTCTTCATTTGCCTTAGCTGGTGGCTACTGTTCCTGTTTGTTTGGGGTTTTTTGCCACAGGGTCAAGCACCTACATTGTGACGTTTGTATCACTGTAACACAGATGTTGCATCACCTGCGATAACAGAAGTCCCTGACAATCACGGAACAAATAGCAAGATTCCCACCAACTTGGGTGAGCTGAGATGTCACATAGTGTGTTCCATCACAACCCCCCAGCAGGAACAGCACTACATCAGGACCACATGTGGGGTGTCATAGCACAGGGGCACCCAAAACCAAACACAGCACTTTATCTGGGCAAACCCAAGTCTGAATGTATGGGTTTCAGTATGGGTACTCTTCACCCAACTCTTTACTTGTTCATTTCTTAACCTGTCATAAAGAAGTATTTGAGATCTGATAATTCTGGGGCTTGGGACATAATTTTGTGGCTTCAGCATTGTAATGAGTAGTGTTTTCTGCCTGTATCTACAGGAAAATCCCTCTTGCTCCTCTCAGAAATGTTAGTTTTCACTGGGCACTTTATCTGAGTGTACAAAGCCTTCGGCAAACTCTAGATCAAAAAATAATCAGGCTGGGTTGAATTTTAGCCTCTTCCCTTGCTGATAGCAACCTTGCTGTAACAAATCCCACAAAAGAAAACAAAATATTGCTCTAGACTTCTTAAAATACAGTGCTGAAAAAGTATGAAGCTTTACAAGAAGCAATTGACAGGAGGTTATGTCATCCTTTTTTATGTACTAATTAATTGCTTGTTCTGCTCTGTAAAGCTGACTCAAAAAGGCTGTCCCCTGTTTAAGGGCTTGAAAGCTTCAGATGTCTTTTTGACTTCATGACATTCAGGGCACCTACTGAATTTAAGTAGTCAAGAATTTGAGAAGACTGCCTGTGGCTGAAAAAGCACAGCAGTTACTCGGAGTTGATAGGCAGCGCTCGGGGTTTATAAAACAAATTATGGTTTCTTGATGGGTCCAAACATATATTCAGGCTGTGCCAAGAAGAAAAGCTTTCTAGGAACACTGTTCTGTGGTGGGATTACCAACTGCTCTGGTTTGGCTCAGAGCTTCCTAACATGAGGTGGGCCTCAGGAAGGAGATGTGCAAGCACTAAAGATGGATAGAGCACAGAGTACACAGTTCAGCATAAGGAAGTGGTTCAAGGAGGCAATATCTGGGACAAAAGGGGGAAAGCAGCAATAATAAGGGAAATGTGAGGGTGAACACTGGAATAGGTTGGCCAGGGAGGTTATGGACTCTGTGTTGTTGGAGATCTTCAAAACCCAACTGGACAGAATTTTAGGCAGGTTGGTCTGGCTGACCCTGCTTGAGTAGAGCAGTTTGACCAGAGGTTCTCAGGAAGTCCCTTCCAGCCTCAACTATTGGCATAAGAGCAGAGAGAACAACTGCACCTGAAGGCCAGAACTGAGAAGAAGACATTAGCAAAATTTCTAAAATAAAGTCAGGAAACATCATTACAAAGAGAATATGACATAAATGTCTCAGATGTTCTCAACTGGTGATTTTGGGAATAGATAATTTCTGAAGGGATGAGCAATGCAAATTCCTCATGTGTAACAGCCAACTCTGCATCAGAAGTGCTGATGGCTCCAGAGTCCATCCTGTCTTCTTTAGAAAGTATCCAGGAGGATGCTTGAACTATGCCCACATTTTCTAATTTCTTCACTCATGAAGACAGTCCCCTTTAGACTTTACCAATCATTTACCTATAGGGAGCACTATAAAGACAGGACACTGGTTCATGTTTGTGTGCTTGTCCCTCCAGCCTGGAGTATTCTGATGAAAGAAGAGACATGCAGTAGGATCTGGGAGATCTGTTCCCATGAAAACTTGGAAAGTACTCCTGCTAACAAGGCTTTGGAGACCTTAAATTTTAGATTAAAGAGAAGTCAAAGGTGGCAGTTAGAGCAAATTGTCCTCACATCTTTCATTAACCCAAAGTACACTCCTCACTGAGTCAACAGAAAAGCATGTCCTCATTAATGGCACCTTTTGCAAAACTAGCATTTTGCACCCCAAAAATGGAAGAAAACCATGTTTTTTCCCCACTTGGTTCCACTTTGAAAGGTCACTACAGAAAGTGTTTTCCCTAAATGTCTCCCACCTTGTATGAATTTTCTTCTTTCTCCCCCATCACAATTTGCTTGGCTTCAAAGATGCAAGAAAGCTTGGACATCAAGAGTGGCCACTTGTCTGCAGCCCCTTTGGTCTTCCAATATGAAAATTACTATAAAGAAATTTTATTTTTTTTTTTAACGTCGGTTTGCACTGGTTTTGGCTGGGATAGACTTAATTTTCTTCACAGTGGCTAGTTACATAATTACATGGAGCTCAAGCTGTGAAGGGTTAAAATAAGCCAGAATGAAGTGCAAGTGATCATATATGTGGTTGGGAAGGAGAGACTCTCATCCTTGAAACCACTGGTCTAACACTGGTTCTGTCCACTGGGAATACTGATCCACCCATGAAGATGTCAGCAGCTGGAGGCTGCATACACATATTTGACTGCATCCCATTGCACAGAAAGAGAAGGTTGGTGTCTCCTTGCAGGAAATCTTGGTGCTGTGAGGACAATAATGGGTGGAGTCACAAGAGTTTCCCTGACCAGCACAAGAAACCATGAGCTGGGAGGTTTGGTATGGACCTGTGTACTGCTGTTGGCTCCCTCTATATCGGTCTGTTCAGCTTTAAGTCCAAATTTATCTTGCAGTGAAGCTGCCTGGTTTCGAGTCCAAGCTCAGAAGTACATGTTTATGTCATGGTGAGATTTGGGACAGTTAGAAGGAAAGCCTGAGCTCATCCAGTTGCTCAGCACAGGCTCTGCCACATCTACCCTGCAGTGCTGTTTGGCAGGACACCAGCCACCCACCAGACTCCTCCACTTCCTACTTCCCAGGGCCTTCAAGCGATGTCATATGGCCAATGGCAAGCTGACAAATTGGCCAATTCTCCTTCATAGAAGCCCTCTGTTACAACATGATATAAATCTTCCAAGTCAGCCTGCATCATCTGTAAGACAGGGTGCTGATGGGAAACAGCCAGGGCAAAAGCCAAGCTCCATATCCCAACTGCTTTTCCTGCTCACTGAGCAGCGCTGGGGCAACTGAAAATGGTAAATCACTGAGACTAAAGGAGAGTGTGTTTGTGGTTGTAAGCAATTTTAGCTAATAACACGGATGTTCTTCCCCTTGTCACAATCCTACTTAAATAAGAGGTAATAAACATCACTGAGAGCTACCAGCATCAGTTGTTACATTTAAAAGGTAATTGTGGAATGCTTCACACAGAGGACAGTGAGGTGGGGAAGGAGTTGTAGCTGCTGAGACACGAGCTGAGTGCAGCTGTACACACAGCTCCCCCTGCCCAGACTCAGGCCTGCAACCACACAGATCCATCATTTCCCAGGATTCACACCCATGTTCCATCTTCCAGCTTCCCCATGGGCAGCAAGAGAAAGCACTCGAAATTAATCCCTTCCTGTGTAACTAGTGCCCTAGTTTAATGACAGATTGGTCAATTCAATTCCAGCACAGAGTCATTTTTATCTCGGATTTATGCCAATGCCACAGGAGTGGAGAGGGTGCTCCCAGGTGTGCAGAGATGGATCCCCCCAACTCCCAGTAATCCAGTCCTGATGTAAAGCAGCACAGGCTCTGCCACAGTACAGTGCATATGCAGTACAGCTGCATATGCTAAGTTTAAAAGGCTTAACTCTGTTATTTGTGCAAATAAAAAGTTCCCTGTATAAAATCAATTTAAATATTTATGCTAATAATGCCATTGACAGTCTCCTTTTTCCACAAAATCGAAGGCCTCAGCCTGGATGAAGATGGTGGTTTCTCTTTAAAGGAAAACCAATTACTATTTTTTATCCTTTTCACTCTTAATAATGTTGCTAACATCAACAATGATGAATAATAACAACACACCTGAAGAGAAATCCCCTGGTAAGGTAATGCAGACATGATGACACACAAATTTCCTGAACCAACAAGCACAGAAATAACCCCTCTGATTTCAACAGCACTTGGATCCAGCTAAGCAAGAATGGCTTGAGAGGGATTTTGGCCAAAAACGTATTTAAAAGTGCTTTCCTGAACCAGAAAAGTATTCCTATACAAACAACAAAGACAGGACCACCCTGTCCCATTGAACACATTCTAGGATACTCTTTTTCCTGCAGAGAGAGCTGTGTACCTCCACAGAAAGCAGGGGATGGAACAGTGCTGCAGCTCCATCTGGGAAGCACAAACCACCCCAAGGCAGGGCCACAGGTAACAGATGGCTGGAGCAGTAAAGGCTTCTTTCTTCCTCTCCATCCTTAAGGCCTGATCCTTTGAATTCCATTTCTGGGCACTCAGCATCACTGTGGATACAGGCTGTGGGTAGCTGTCTGCTAATTTTTTCCAAGGCTGAGCTAACCAAAAAGACATTTTCTTCAGAGTCCTAGGTCTCAGCATGCTTTGTGCATCCCTGCTGTACAAAAACCCTAGCTAGTAAGCACATTTAAAATTGAACTGCTATAAACTTAGCTTTAAACTGAATATCTCAACCAGGAAATGTCCTCTCATATGAAAGTTTTAATAAGCAGATTGGGAAACAGGCTTATATTTATCTGTCAACAAGCACTCCATTTTACATCTGCTCTAAAAGGCACAATTTCACCCAAAGATACATCAAGAATTGACACTCCCTGATTTTCCATGAACTATTTTCCTCATACCAAGGGTTATTCTAGCTCCAGGGGCAAGTCTGTGTGTATACATATTGTCACTGATATGTTTGTGATACATGGAGTTCACAAACACCAGGTAACAGATCAAAAACATAATGTGAGGTGGGGAAGCCAAGCAAACCATTGCCCTTCCTCTCTGCCTGTGCATAAGCTGGTGATACGTGCACCTCTCTTCTCCCTGGAATAAGTGAAGACAGTGGAATATTTGATCAATATAAATTAAAAAAAAATTATTTATTTGCCTATGTGTTTATTTCCCAATCAGTGAACATAAGATGACTCTTCAGGCTTTAGGAAGCGCCCCTCACGTGAAGCCATAATGCTTCTCATTAGCACTCCTGCTAATGAGTCATGAGCACTCAGGCTTGCTGTGCCTGAGTGAAGGGCACCTTCCCGAGTGAAGGACACGAGTGTGCTGTCTCAGAGTCAGGCTTTTTTTAAAGTCCAAATTGCCACGGAGTCCCATGTGAAAATGTTCCTGCTTAAAATGTCAAGTCGCACCTCTTCAGATCCCAGGACAGGCAGGAAAGCAGCTTCCTCTTATTTATGCCATTTGTCAGATGCTTTCAAAAAGTTCCAGGAATGCTACTGAATTCTCAGAGGAGAAGGGAAGGAAGGCTCAGGCCCCAAATGTGTCCCTGTTGCAGCAACTCAGACATTCTGCTTATCTTATCCTATACTGACATCCCACCACGTATGTCCACAGGGTCAATGCCTACATCAGTGTCAATGTAGCCCTGCAGGAAAGGTCTCAGGGCCCAACCTGTCCTGTTGGCTTGTTGCTACATTATCACCTTTGCTGATCCTGCATGATTAGTATGGGGACTCAGCCACCCTCAGAATCTGTTTGCCAGTCCTACACTGCTATGACGGGCACATGAGACACCAATAACATCCTGGCTTGGCACAATTCCTCTTGGAAGGATCATTATTCATTTTTTTTCTCCACGTTTCTTGGTCATAAAGAGGAACCACAGGCCCAGCAGACTTCTCCCTGCTGAGGTCACCATATTCCTGCTCTGGAGCAAGTCTACAGGCTCTGAATCTTCCTGTGGCCTGGCCAAGCACCAGCCACTGTCTTTTCCCTGGGCAGTTTCAGAGCACAGGCTCATGATGGTTTGTCCCGCAAAGCAGTGGGGCTCCAGAGCAGAACTACTCCCCAGGCAAGCACCTGCATCAGGGTGCTCAGGTTACAGATGTCAAAATGTATGCATTGACACAATGACTGGAAGGAACCAGAAGGGTCCTTACTGTGCTTTTTGCCAGCTGTGGTTGACACAGGACAAAACATTACACTGCCCTGCTGGCTCATTTAAAGCTTTCATAGACAGCAGCAAAGGACGGGCCATTTCATGGCAGACTTTCTAATGAGACCTCCAGCTGGTTTATGAATCAGAAAGCTCAGAAAGAGCTCACGGTAGCAGACATGAGCAAGCCTTACTGTTCTTTTGAGAAATCTTTCTCCCAGAGATGTGCAGGAGAGACACTAGAGCTCTGCAGACTTGCGAGGTTAATTTACTGCTTTTCTTCTCTGATGCAGCTGAGCATGAGGGAAGGGACACACTCCACAGCTTCAGGGCAAACGTTAACAATGTGTATCTGAATCTGGTGCCTTCACCAGGCTCTGCATCATTTATAAATGGAGCAGTTCTTCTTTTAAATACCAGACAAATCGCACAGCTCTTGGGCAAAAGGAAAGGGCAGAAACGTGATCGCTCTGACTAGAAGCTGAAAAACTTCTAGGATACAAAGGTCTGCAATACAAGGCATACAAGCTTGGAAATACATGCATAAGCACGTACATAAATGACTGTGGATCAAGATTTCCCTGAGCTCAATTATGCTCATACTGTTCAGAATGACAAAGAATGAGATACTTGAATAGTCCACGCATCAGCACTTTTTAACTCTTCCAAGCTGTGCTCACTCAAAGCTGAAACTCAGCTCCAAATACTTTAATTAGGATAGCTTCAAGGAAAGGAAAAAACCTTTTTGTTTCATGTATATGTGTGGGCATGTGCTTATATGAACAGCACATTGCAAAGACCTGCTTTTCCAGAGCAGCCTCTTCCTCCTCCAATTTCCTGTTCCCTTCTAACTAAAAACAGCAGTCATCAAACATGGGCAATGGGGGATAAATATGGATTTTTATTTTTAATGCTAAGAATCATAGAATCATTAAGGTTGGAAAAGACTTCTAATATCATCAGGTTCAACCATTGACCTAATACTGCCAGGTCCATCACTAAATCATACCCCTAAGCTCCACATCTACACATTTTTTGAACACTTCCAGGGACAGCAATTCCACTATTTCCTCAGGCAGCCTGTTTCAATGGTTGACCACCCTTTCAGTGAAGAAATTTTTCATGATATCCAATCTAAACCTCCCCCAGCACAACTTGAGGCTGTTTCCTCTTGTCCTGTTGCTTGCTACTTGGGAGAAATTAAAGGCTAATTATGAACAATCCCAATAGGGAGATAACCCTCTCTCTCTATGGGGAGGAGGGAGAAGCACAGCAGGCAAACAAATTTCAGAGACAGAAAAAGCACGCACATATCAAATAAGGGAAAAAACCATTCACTGCAGCATGTGAAGGTAGCTCATTAATGTTGTTACCATTAAAACTAACCAATAGACTCATATGGTCAAGAGGTGTTATGCAAAAGGGGAAGAACACAAAGATCCTGTGTGTTGAGAAAAATTGAGACACTCTCTATATTAAATACCCTAAGGAAATTATCTGTGTCTCTCATGAACCTCTGAGAACAGAAGGCAGAGGCTTCAAATTGTTTGTCCCTAACTTTACCTCATTTCTTCCCCATTTCCATTATCCTGTTTGTCTATGAAATTCTTTCAGCTGTAAATGTTTGGAGACCAGGAATATTACCTGTTTGCCCTGTTCCTACAATCTTCCTTACACATCTGTGTCCAGCCACCATTAGAGCCATGACCATGAGCTGGGACAACCTTTTGTCTGCTCTGTTATACACAGACCTCTGATCTAGAGGCAATTCTCCCTGCCTACCTCTGCCTGTGTCAGTGTGTGCAACTCCCTATGCAGTTAGAAAGGTGGAATTGGTATTGTATTTCTGTTGAAAACATTGGAAATGCTTTTTTCACAGTTTTCTAATGAAATTTAGCAGTTGAAAAAAAAAGAAGGAAAATCCTATGTAGCTGCAAGCCCTTAATTAAAAATTGTTAGTCAAAGAGAATTAGAAGGAGGTGGAAATGGCAGGGTAGTTAATCACAGCTCTATTGCTTACATACGTATTCTGCTTTAGGCAATCAATACACGCTTCTTTCTCAGTTACCTTATCTGGAAAATGTGGTAATACACTACTCACAGGCAGAGTGGGACAGTGAATTAGGTTGTTTATTGCAGGGAGTGCCCTAACATACTGCAGAAGTAAGAGGAATGGTTATCATATGTGAGAAAGAACTACTCAGAAAAGTGCTTATTTGCTCTGAATTTTATCTCGTAACATCAAAGGGTTAGAACAACCTAGAGCCCATATTTATCAAGGACTTTGGCACTGTTCTCAGTGGAATCAAGTGTGATGCAAAAGTCTTCAAACAGTTAACAGGACATCTTTCTTCTCCAGGATCCCTAAGAGGTCAATGGGAAGAATTGGAATATTTCTGTGTGAAGGTAAGGTGATGTAGCTAAAGGAAATTAGCTAAAAGAGCAACAAGAAAATCAGCCAATGGAAAATCCACTCAAGTACAAATTTATGTCACTGGCACAGTAACACAAGTGGAAGTTTAGAGACAGTCTGAGCTGGTTATTGCTGTCTTTAGAATGACAGAAAATATATGGTCAATATGAAACCCCTGATCAGCAAGCTTGAGAAAGGGCACTTGAGAGGCCTGTTTGTTACTGCCACTCTGTGGGACACAACCAGCTCTACCTCCCTACCAGAAATACTTACGATCAAAGTACCCTTCACTGGCTTTACAGAAAATCAGGTCATTGTAGTCAAAACTGCTCTTAGAAGTGATTTGGTTAATCTGTCTGCCTTTGCACTGGAGGCAGTTGGGACCACCACAAGTTCTGCTAGTTCAGCCACTGGACCAGGACCCAGAGAAGGCCAGAGAGCAAATCCCATCCTAACCCACGAGAGCTGCTTTTGCAGGAACTGTGCAATAGCTGGCTGCATCACCACCTCCTTACTTCAGTGGCATGTCTAAAATGGATGGAGCACATGATATGGCTAAACAGATTAGGGGTAACTACACTTGGGAATCACTTCATGATGGAACAAACCACAGCTCAAGCTATTGGGCTATTAGAAAGCACGTATGTTGAGGTCAATATCAAGCTTTACGTCAAAGTTTAGTCATCTTCTGGTCAAAGGGAGAGTTGACCAACAGCATGTATTTAAATGTGTCACTGTTAACCTGTCACAAAGTGGTGTTCCTCGTCATGGTAAATAAGGTACATTCTTGGGCAATGTCATTCATTGTTCCCTGGGGCACCTCTAAGCAGGAAAAGTTCCTCGCAAACATTTGAAGAATCAAAGTCTAATATTGGTTTTCGGGTGTGCTCTTGCAATCAGGTTTCCTCAAAATCTCTTTTCTGACCAAGGTTTATAAAGCTAATGTAACTTTTCTGTTCTTCCTCCTTTACTGGAGACAATGTCCTATCCTAATCATCCCACTTAATGGGTAAAGCAAACCTTGATGTTCTCCTTTACTTTGATGATTTGGGGTCAGTTTCTCATGACAAATCACAGCTTCTGGGGCCCTGTGCCATCAGAGGCACAGCTGTTGGCTCACCAGTAACACCCGAAGTCTTCCTGGAATGCATTTTGCAGTCTTCATGGGTTTTCTAAAGAGCAACCTCTATAACTTTTGATATATTGGGTAAGAGGGGGTGGATGCAAAGGTAAACAATCAAACCGTGGGAGTTGCCAAATCAAACCCAGGGATGTTGGCAGGGAGGTGAGGGAAAATAACTGTGCTGAGGCAACACTCAGAGCAGAGACTTCTCATACACTTCAGCCTATCCTGAAGTATCTGGTTTTATCCTTCTTTATCCTAAAAACTATTAGATGATAAGTCTGCTTTGTACTGAGTGCTTAAAACATTGATCTTTGCTGTCAACCTTGTACACATTTTCACAATGTTTGTCTCCTTTGCCACTGTTTCTCTGAGATTTCCTATACATGAATAGTAGTTTTAATGTTTTTACTGCATTTTGGGGCTGGATATGTCTCTGATACGAGCTGAGCAGAAGGATCTGTTCAGTCATTTCTCATCACATAATCCCTTTTCTGTTCCTTTCCTACTCCTTCTCCAGTATTTTGATCTCAGGATGACAATTAAGAATAAATGTTAAAGAACATGTTCTTACTTAAAGGCATGATGTGCACAATTTCTGAGGAACAATCTCAGCTTCAGTACTTGACTGTCACATGAGACAAGTTAGAAATACAAAAGAACTTCCTGCTATGATAAAAGGAGGTTAGCAAGTCTGATTCTCTGGCATAAGAATTTAAAATTCATGAGTCTGTCCCTTCCTGAAAACGAGAATCTGAATAAAAAATAAAGTAGAAAAAGTTGTTTGGAATTATGCTTAGTTCCTTTCCCACAATAAATTCAGGTAACTTTTTGTCATCATGACACATCTATTTTTCAGGAGCTGTGGCATTAAGAAAAGTAGGAAGGGAGATTTATTGCTCACACATGTGTAAATCATGCAAGTTAGCAGGTCTGGGTATGAATCCACAGCTCCTGATGGCAATATCTTCTTCTGCTCACTCTGCAAATAAGGTCACCTGAATATTTTAAACAAAGGGGCTTTCTTTTTTTCTAATTCTCTTTCCTCATATTTTTACACTATCATCCTGAGTGTCAAATTTTATTTTGGCAAAAGCTGGTTTGGGGAGCTTTTCCTGTCCCTAAATGAAGAAGTTCATCTTTCGCATTTTTTTAAAAACACAGGGTTGTTTCCCCCTCCATGAGTTCATTCAGGCCTCAGATAAAGGCAACAGAAGAAAAAATAAGGCACAGAATTTTAAGCAGCCTAGAAAAATCTCTTCTCTCAGTTGCATAATCTCAGTTTGGACTGTATAATACTGCAAGTGCCTGTTGGAGCATTCCAGGGAATACAGGGAATACATAATGAAAGGGGGAAAGAAGTTCTTTCTAGTTTTTTCTATTCATTTCTATGTTTTTTTCTATTTAGCATACAAAAGCCCTAAGCCACAATGTTTTCTCTTTTCCAAGTTGCTTTAAATGAGAAATTTCTGACCTTTAATACTACAATTACAACATGTTAACTTTAGATAGTTTAATTACAAAAGGTAACAATCTCTACCCTCAATAGAAAAGAAAGCAGAAAAAAAGAAGAAAAGATGTCACTTGTTAGGCTATGAAAGGAAACAAAAAGAAGCCTTATTCTAAGAGAAGTTTTGGACTATGTATGGTTTATATTCCCCTCCTAGAATACTGGAGAAGCAACCTTAAAGCTTCTGAGCCTCTGAAACAGAAGGGCCCTTATATTTCCATCCTCACAGTTTTGTGCCCTAGGTGGAAGCTGCAAGGCTTGCACTTCTGCCTTCTCAAAATCTGACAGTTCCACAAATCCCTTTGAGACCTGACTACATTACAGAGTAGCAGGACCGAATGCTTTCTCAGCCAACTCTTTGGAACATGTACTTTGTTTTTCCAAACCTACGCATTCTATGTAAAGGAAAAAGCATTTCACATAGGCCTTTTAAGCCTCAAATTCTCAGCAGGAACATTGCTGCTTTAGCATCCAACCCTGATTCTTCATAGCTTGTTAACTTGCAGTGAGATCATCTCATTCTTTGCTGCACTGCCAACACATGTGGCAGATGTTGATAGCTCCCAAAACAAGAGCACTGCCCTACTGGAGGTACAGCAATGTGCTACTATTCCCCAGCAGCAATCTAACACTCTGGGGCCAGCCCAGCACCGACCCCAATATGCCAGTTCTCTGCCCCTGAACTTTTTATCACCAGTTTCTGTTCTCTAACCGTGTGCTAGACATTAGCAGGGAATACTGATGAGTTCCTAAACAGTTCTCTGGGTCACAGCATTATCTTGCCCGGGCAAGTCTGCCCCATATGTATTTAACTGCTCTTTCCATCTCCAACTCTAGCTGGATGCTAATCATTTATTTGCCGTGTGTGAGAAAACCACTGAAAGCCAACTCTCTAAGCAAGGTCCTAAAACGTCTGCACTGGCCTGCAGAGTAAGGAAAATCCTTTGTTATGTAAATAACAGTACACATGGACAACTGCATGGATCTGACTGGAAGCTACACTATCACCAGTTCTAATGGGATTACTTACTGCAAATACGTCCCTTGGAGACCACTGTTAGGAACTTCTTTCTCACTCCTGGCAATTCCTATGAACTTTAGGACACAATTCCACCCTCCTCTTCATTGCCCTGTTCCTGGCTAGCCACTGGCTTGGTGACTTTACACTGGACAAATGTGTTGAAATCCTGAACAATAAGGATTACTTATTATTACGCAAAGAACAAGAAGGAATGTTTTACAAGGGCATCTAGTGATAGGACAAGGCTTTAAACTAAAAGAGGTAAACTTTAGATTAGGTATTAGAAAGAAATTCTTTACTGTGAGGGTGGTGAAGCACTGGAACAGGTTGTCCAGAGTTGCGGATGCCCCATCCCTGGAAGTCTTCAAGGCCAGGCTGAACGGGGCTTGGAGCAACCTGTTTTTGTGAAAGGTGTCCCAGCCCACGGCAGGGGATTGGAATGAGATCTTTAAGATGTCTTCCAACCCAAACCATTCCACGATTCTACTCTTAGCATAACCTCTTGAGTACCACAGGACAAGGAACACAGACTATTTTTACACTGATTTGGGATTTTCTTAAAAGATACGTTCCCACATTCGNCCATGGCCCCCGCCGAGATCCTCAGCGGCAAGATTGTCTCCGCGTACGTAGCCGGGGCCGCCCGCCCTGCCCGCCGCGCTGGGCCGGGTTTCCTCGGGCGGGAGAGCCTGGGAGCCGCGGGGGTTTGCCCTTCGGGAAGGAACCGGTGTGGCTGGGGAGCTGAGAGGTGCCCCGGGGGCTCGGCTCTGCCGGGGCTCCGGGGGCTTTTGGCTCTGCGGGGACGAAGCAGGTTTGGAGACACCCTAAAGCGTTTTCACTACTTTGCAGTCAAGGCTCGCTTCTTCCTGGCGGGAAACTGGGAGATGCGAGAGGTGGTACTGTGTTAAATATCTCCAGGAGAACACAAAGTGCTGTCAGTGCCCCGCAGAAACCACCGATGAGTGTGCTGCGGTCTCCTCGGCAGTCCCAGGCCCACAGAGCAGCCGGTGACCGCTGAGCATCGATGGGATGGGATGGGATGGGGTGGGATGGGATGGGATGGGATGGGATGGGTGCCCAGGCAGGTGTGAAGCTGCTAGCAGACCTACCGCTTGTGTGTGTGTAAGCAGGGCTGTTGGGATGCTTTACGAGCAGGAGTTGNTTTTGTGAAAGGTGTCCCAGCCCACGGCAGGGGATTGGAATGAGATCTTTAAGATGTCTTCCAACCCAAACCATTCCACGATTCTACTCTTAGCATAACCTCTTGAGTACCCCGGGACAAGGAACACAGACTATTTTTACACTGATTTGGGATTTTCTTGAAAGATACGTTCCCACATTCGCAGCGCAGAGCCCAGGACCAGCCCGGCGTCCCCTCAGCCCCAGCTCCCTCAGGGACAGCCTTCACCCTCTCCCTCCCCTCCGGCCCCGCCCGCTCTCCGCAGAGCGGGGACCAGGACAGGCCGGGAGCGCCGCCCCGGAGGCGCCTCGGAGCTTGTTTGGGCGGCCATTTCCCAGCGGATCCCAGCCCCGCTC
>WEIV01027497.1:393684-437176 GCA_013390005.1 Calyptomena viridis | reverse complement strand
GGTACTGTGTTAAATATCTCCAGGAGAACACAAAGTGCTGTCAGTGCCCCGCAGAAACCACCGATGAGTGTGCTGCGGTCTCCTCGGCAGTCCCAGGCCCACAGAGCAGCCGGTGACCGCTGAGCATCGATGGGATGGGATGGGATGGGGTGGGATGGGATGGGATGGGATGGGATGGGTGCCCAGGCAGGTGTGAAGCTGCTAGCAGACCTACCGCTTGTGTGTGTGTAAGCAGGGCTGTTGGGATGCTTTACGAGCAGGAGTTGGGAACATGTGCTTCAGGTATGGTCTCTGTGTTCAAACGATACAGGCATTGGATCGTTCCTGTTTAAAGCAAAATGAGTTAATCCCTGTATCTGGTAACACGAAGCTGAATGTTCACAGGTGTCCTACAAAAGCTATTTAAAAGATTTGTGAGACTTTAAAGGAGAAAGCTTCCTTGTCCTTTCCAGCATTTACTTAGCTGGCAAGCCCTGAATATAGGTGAGCCTGTGTTGTGTCTTTTAGTTTGCTTGCTTTTCCTGCTGCTGCTCTACATACACATAGGGTAAGAAAGCCAAATAAATTTCCCTAACCCTAGGAAAATGCAGTGTAATGTTTCCCTTATGTTCTGTGCAAACAGAGTTTGGTTAGGTAGGTTCATTAGGTACCTCCTGTCTATAATCAGGGAATTCAGACAGAAAGGGCAAGTTTGAAATGGTATGAAGTAATCTCAGGAAAGCTGTTAGTCCTGGTCTTAGATACTGCTGTGTATGACCATATGTGTATGACCATGCTGTCATACTAACAGTCTAACCAACAGTGGAGCAGTTCCTGAAAGGCTGCTTGCATATTTTTTACGTGGTGATTTTTGGGCCACTGCCACCTGTGTCTTGCAGTCTCTCAGTTTTATGTGCTTTGTTCCACCTGATCTTTTTGACAGTGTTGAAAACAGCACACTGCAATGCCTGTGTGTGCTACTGGTGGGACTCAGTGATTTGCCTGTTGGAGGTTTCTTTTCTGTCATAGAGACCCTTAAGTGCAATAGGTCCTTTCAAGTGACATGTTATTTCTGTTTAAAAGCAGTTAGAAACTGGAAGGGTGCTAGTTTGGGTGCAATGAGTGTGTTTTGAGTATTTGCCTTAAAACTTTTAGCTACTTGGCAGTGTGATGGAATTTTCTTTTTGTTTTCTGTATTATAGTAGGAGCTATAAACAAGCAATTTTTTCAGAGAAGAGGACATTTGGGATGTACAAATACCTGGGAAGAAGCATGGGCTTTTAATAGGCACATACAGGAGAAAGGACATCTCTAAGGTGTTTGGCTGAAATCTGTCTTCCAGAGTCATCAAAACTTGACCTGAAGGCACCACAAAATGGAAAAAAAATTGCAACTGTCCTTCAGTTCCTTTATTTCTGCTATATTTATGTCCAGTATAGCAAAAGCATCTTTTGCTCTACAGGACTGGGCCTTGAGTAGTTCTGCCTTTTCCTACTTGAAGGAGGAATGAGGAATTGGGCTATCTGCCCTGCAGATACCTGTGCCTTTTTTCCAGACCCTCTAGAGAAATGCTGGTCTAGAGAATTCTCATTATCCAGAGTTCATCTCCAGGCCAAGAGTCTGGCAGCAGCAGAAGAAACAACAGACACGTGTTTTTTCTAAATATTCCACTGAATTTCCTGTTGTAGAAAGAGAATGTCCATGACTTTACATCAACTGCAAAACCTTTTCAGTTGCTGTCTTGTAGGGGGTGGGTTTTGTTATTTTACCCTTTAATCTCGAAAAATATTTATTTGAAAGTCAGTCAAATATTGACAAATGAGGTGAATCAATCAAGCAGTTCCAGCTATGTAATTCTGGGGGTTTGTGTGTGTTTTAAATCCAAACTTATAAGTATTGTGAGCTTTCTTCTCCAGCCACCAAGCATCCCGTCACCAAAATAGGCAAAAAAAAAATAGCTAATTCACAGTCATGCCAGCTGTTTAAACAAAAATTAGGTGTATAGTTGTATTCTAATTATAAAGAGAATAAATACTTTGAGAGAGTTTCCTTTCCTCTACAAATACGGAAAACTTGATAAAGCTAGTTCACATCCTAACAAGTCTTGGAAGCCTCAAAAGAGGTACAAAGGAAAATTGATGTTTTCAGTGGCTTTGAGTCTTACCTGTGAGGATTGTGAAAGTGATTAGGTGCCTGGGAGGGAGAACACAGCAGACATTGTTTTCTAGGGAGGATTCTGGTGTTGATGTTAATGCATCTCTCTCTAAGGCAGTTTCTGTCAGTACAACCTCTTGTGCCTGGACAGTGAAAGATATAAAATGTTGGTTATGCATCAGTCTGAGCTGGCTAGTTACATGAGCATGGCTTTCTTCTACTTCTCCGAGTGGCTGTTCAGTAATTCAGCCTTAGATTTTGCTACAAGTTAAATTTGCCTCATTGGCAAATGAGTTACAAAAGGTGAGTTATAGTGTAACAATACAGTAAAATGACTAATAAGAGGAAGAGAAGCGGTGCTTTATGTAGACTTGAGAGGGTTGAAGGGAATAAAAATACAGTATTATCCACCTTTTATTGCTAGTGTTCCCTTAAGATAAAAATATTGTATCTGAAATAGATATTCAGAACAAAACTTGGTAGTGGCTCTTCTTTACAACTTGGGTCCACTGCAGTGAGCATTATGTTCAGTCTTTGCCATGTGAGGGAGCCCAGGTTTGGAAGCCTCTGGTTTGCCCTGAATTGGTTGATAGCCCCAGGAATAGATGAACATTTCTGGTCTGGAAGAATGGCTGATGAGTTGTGGCAGGGAAGACTTTAGATCCCTTGCAGTCCCTAGGGATGGGCCAGGGAGTGCTTGGAGTTTAAAGTACTGGATATAGTGATGATCAGCTCAGCTTGTACCTGGAGGTAACAGTGAAGTGAACAACTCCTCAGCATTTTCAGACTGGACTCCAGAAGTTTTTTGGATTTCCTACTGAAACTCCAGCTAAATCTAGTCTGAACTGAAAAAATTCCTCTATCTGTAAGATCTCATTTACCAGATCCTACCCAGAATGTTTCAAGCTTGCACTGAAGGATACCATCACTCCTTGTGAAGACAAACCATTGTAGAAGGGCCTAGAGCATTGTCCTGAGTGCCTGCAGCCCCACAAAGGTGGATTGAGTCTTTACCTATTTCTCATGTGTTTTCCTCTGATTAAATCACCTGATAGCCTGGGTGATCTAGGCAGTAAAGCCAAACCTTCCTCTTTGGGACAGGCATCTTCTAGAGCATGCTGTCTCTGAGGAGGTGTTTGCCAGGTCATATGTTTGGCAGTATTCACATAGACCCTGGACCCTGTTACTCACAGAAGGGACAGAAACACAGCCTGGTGTCACCTTCAGTATGGTGCTGTGTGTGCTTACCAGCTGAGCAGAGTGTGCACGTAACCCCGAAGGTGTATGAGGAGGTTTCTGACATGGGAGTTGTGCTTCTCTCTCCATTGACCGCAGAGCTGGAGGAGCGCGATTTGTCCTTTGCTGTTCTGGGAAGTTCACTTAATCAATTTAAATTCAAGTCACTGTCACAGCCTAGAGGAAGAAAGGCTAATGAGTTCTTTAATCTTTGGAGCTGGCTGTTGCACTGTGTGCTTAGAGCTGGGGGCTGTCCTTGACCTGTGTGGACCCTGGACTCCTGTTTGCTGTGTTGAGTTTGTTTGTGGAAGGGCATGTGGGCACAGGAGGGGTCTTAGAGTCAGAGAGAAGGCTTTTGGAGAAACAGCCACATCGAATTGCAACTTTTTTGTTTAAGGGCTGAAAAGAAATTTCATACAGCTAGTTGTTGGTTTATCAATATGAACTTTTATCTTTGGGAAGACCTGAAGTCCACAACAGAATTTTGCAGACTGTATCACTAAATAGCTACTGGCTTGAAAAGGTTGTTTTGTAAGGTTTTTTGTAAGTCTGCAGAGTTAAAACAAGGATTTCTTCTTTTTTTTTCATGTATTTTCTCTCAAACCTTTGCCCCTATGGCTTTTGCAGTCACTGGAGAGCAGTGGTGCCTAACACTAGGTGGCTGTCTAACAAGTATTTTCTTGATTCAAGGCTCCTAAAGCAAATCAGCAGTGATGGCATCAATTGTGAGTTTGTGTGTTACCTTTCTTCTGTAGCTGAAGGGGAAGTAAGCTAATGCTTAATTACAGAAAATTACAGCAATGTAATAAGTGAATAGTTGTGGCTGCTGGGGCTAAAAGCACACCACTGCCCTGCTTCACAGAGGACAGGGGAAATTGGGTGGGCTTGCTTCTCTTCAAATGAGAAGAATTGAATGAAAGAAATACCTAGACATGGAACCTTTTCCACTTGGCTGTCCCTCACGAGGGCTTTTGCTGCATCCTAAATTACAATACATTTCATGTTTATTTGTATTTCTTTTTTTTTTTTTTTTTTCCGGCCACAAACCAGTGCTGCCCTTTCCTTACTAAAACACCAGAGACTGTTGTCAGAACTAGTTCCCTCAAAGAGCTGCCCACAGGCCACGTGCAGTGGGTTTCTGATGCTCCTGGAGATGCTCCTGTGTTGTTGTAGGGGCTGCTGGTGAGCTCAGGCCCTGTTGTCTGTGCAGCTGTAGAGCTGGTGCCTTCCCTATGGGCTGACAGCCAGTGTGAGGAGAGGCAGCTGGTGATTTTACTACCAGCAGATGAACCTTTGTTACTTGAGCACAGAGAATTGCTAGGACAGGGCATGCTATGACACTGTTCTCTGAACTTGTCAGCCAGTCTTGGTGTCAAGTCTTCTTGAAGTGATAGCTGAAGGAAGCCTCATAACTACTATTTCTTAACTAAGGCTGAAAACAGCCTCTTCTACTAAAGCTTGTTAAGAGACTTTGAAGCACTTAGCCAGACACCTATGAATTCTCTGAACCTGCTCCTCAGCTGCAGCAAAGTTCTGATCATATGACTCAGGATGCAGCAGGAAAGATGCATTATTTGGGATGTAGTTGGAGGCTGTGGTTCCCCGTGAGATGAGACTTGAAACAGCCTTGGGGCTGCTTCTGGCTGGGCCAGCTGCAGCTGTCCCCTGGGATCAGTGCTGCTGGGTTGCAGCAGAGCCATATGCTGCTCTCATTTCCCTGTCTTCCTGCCTCTGGCAGTTCTGATTTGGAGCTTGTAGTTGCAGTGTAGAGTTGGCTTCACTGGCTTTTTGTCATCCTGGAATTTCCCCGTGTGGCAGGAATCGCAGTCTCCCAGCTGGCATCAGCTGCTTACTCTGTCCCTGTCCCCTTGCTGTTCACGTTTTTAATGAACTGGCACCAACAGCACTTCCTCCAGTCTGTGAAGTCTGCTTCCACTTGGGAAGTAGCAGAGCTGGTGACACTGATTTGAGGGTAGATAAGTACAAGGAGACCATCTGTGTTTTTAAGGGAAAGGTGTTTGGCATACGGTGGATTTGTTAATTGTGATGGCAGCACCTTCCCCTCTCTGAGAATAGTGGGTGGGACACAGCCTGGAGATCACCTGAGGACAGACCTGTCAAAGCCTCTGGTGTCCTGTGAGGTTTTGCTTACCTGCCTTTTGCTTCTGATTGAGTATCTCATATTTGCTGTGCCACAGCCTCCTTTCAGTGCCATGAGCCCATGAGATGGGCATGACTGGTCAGTTGTTCTCTCTGAATCTCTGAAGTGCTGGTGAGGACACAGAGCAGTGGTGCTTGGTCTGCACCTGGGTTTTTGGTGGAATTTCAGATTTGAAAGAGCATGTTGGGCCTGGCACCAGGACCTCTTCCCCACCACTCTCCCTGGTAAAGGATCATGCACGTGGGGACAGAGGGTGGTTAAGAAATTAGAGAGGAGTGCAAGGATGGGGGGAGGTGGTGACAGTGGCTTTTGAGCTGTCTGTGGCTAATTTCAGTGCTGGGTATTCACTATCTCTAAAACATTCTCTAGTAAACTGTGTATGAGTTCACATCGGAGCTGGATTAACTAATCAGTGAATCCTCTCATGCTCAGTTTCAAAGTATTGTTTTAACAATTGTATCATTGAACTTGCCTTTACTGAAGAGTTGACCTGAGCTGTGTACCAAGGTTTAGCTACTTTTCCTGGCCTTTGTCTGCCTCCCGTTCTCCTTCATGCTGCTGTGGCAAAACCTTGGTCTTGTGTGGAAGCCCTTGGGCTGAGGATGTTTTCTCACATGAGTGTTGGGAAGCTCAGAGGCACATTGGGGGCAGGAATGTGGGGGCAGGACTGTAGCCAGTTCAGTCTGCATTAGGCCAAGCAATCAGAAAATAATAACACAGTATTGACCAGCTCTACAAAAGGGATATTTCTGGGTTCCTCTGGCTTGTTTAGTTATTTTCCAGAGTTGTGCCATTGTAGATTCATCATCCTTTACCAAGACAGCATGTGTGATGGCACTGAGTGGTGCCAGTGGGATTCATGTAATTTTAGTACACCATAGGTGGAAAGAAAAGGGAGTCTGAAATCCCAGGAGTGTCCATACCAATTTTTGAACTTTTTTTTTTGCCCTTGTGTCCTATGAGACCGTGAAGAGGAGGGTGAAGAAACACAATGTGGACTTAAAAAAAAAAAATTTAAAGAGGTTTGAATGAACTTGGTTCCAAAGTGTGTTAGTGATTTATGGACATCAGTCTTATTTGGAGATTGCTGGAACTTGTGTACTCAATTCATAAGTATGTGTTTGCCAGTCTGCCCATCTGTCACCTTTTCAACTCCTGACCTACCACTGTATCAGAATTCAGCCCCTTAATTAACTTCTACATGTTTTCTTTCCCCCCCCCCCTTCAGGCAAGTGAGAGACAGACTAAAGCAGCAAGTTGTTGAGATGAAAGAGAAATTTCCAGGCTTCAGACCAGGACTTGCAATTTTGCAGGTATTGTTTTCTTTAATCACAACTACAAAAAATCTGAATTGCTTTGCCATGGTAAGTGCACAGCTGATGAGCTTTGTCAAAGCTGCCTTGCAATGGTAGCATTCTGTAAGGAACAGAAGATCAGGGTTCTCTGTGGGATGGTAACACACTTCTGTGATGCCTTTTCCCCAAATACTGGGGCCCAGAAACATTTGGGGGGTTTTCAGTTATTTTTTTTCCTTCAGACCCTGTTCTCTGTTTAACCATTGTGTTTGTGAAATAGTGAAATTAAGCTGCTTGCCTGTTAAGAGGAAGTAGTGCTTTTAAACTCTGTTCCAAGTCTCTGCATTTGAGTGAGCCCCAAAGTCTGTCAGCTTTCAGAGATGTCTTTGTACCAGATATCTTCTAAATGGGGTATTCATGAAGGGATTTGGTCTGCTGTTACATCAGAACATTAAGAGATAACAGGGGCAGAGGAGAGGAGGGAACCCAACCAAAACTACCTTTGGCCTAAAAGACTTTGAGTGCAGGGAGTGAACAAAATCCCATTTCTGAATTGCGTGTCTGTCAGAAGAGTGAATAAGTGTTAGTCTACACAGAAATGCTTGCAGAGATCAAAAGCACTCATCAGTAGAAAACTTCGGGCTGTCTTTGGCAGAATTTTTTTGCCTTTGCAGCTATAAAAAGTGGAAATTCTTTGTTCTTAGGTCAGAAGGTCACTAGCAGTAGAAAATGTCATGTAACAGGAAGGAAATGTGTTTACACAAAGGATTGATGGACTGTAAGTGGCTGCTTAGAGAAGTGACTTTTGTCTTTATTCAGTGTTTTGGGCTCCTGCAGAGCTTTTGGTGCCTGTCTGGATTCTGGTGCTAATACCACTACAGCACACGAAGGCCACACTCCTGTTTGATGCCAGGGACAAATTTGTGTTTGTGTTTTGGGCTTTTTTCTGGTTTTCTTTTCCATTAGCTTTAACAAGATTGTCTCTACAGAAGATTTGTCTACAGGTGCTTAGAAGGAAGGAGGAAGGTCTTTTATTTAAAATTTAGTAAGGGATGCTTTGATGAAAGTTGCTTAACTATTGACCTCATAAACTGTTCAAAAATTGCTGGCTTGTAGCACTATTGGGTTTTTTACATGTTTGGCCTGTGTTCTCTTCAACTCTGGATTGTCTCAGAGTCCCTTACAGCCTGTTTGCTCTTTAGCTGTTTGATACTTTTGTAAGCTGCCAAACAGTCTGGGCTCAAAGTTCACCTCTAATACTGCTATTCACAGCTGTCTGATTTTCAGTGAAGTCAGGACAATGACCTGTTTCTGATACGTAGCACCCCATACAATATGTGCCCTTTTCTTGGGAGGCATCTGGTGTCCTCTGAACTCAAAGAATAAGTCAATAAACTTTATTTTTTTGTCCCGTAGTCAGGAATGTCCACATTTGCACACTATATATGTTCTGTTTGCTGACATCTCCTGATGCCTGTACTTTTCTTTTTCTGCCCTGTATGAGGCATATCTTTTCCTAAACCCAGTAGCCTTTACAAGGGAGACAGCTGCTTTGTCTATACCTAGGGAGGAAGAACCAGGGTATGCTGGGTGATCAGGCAATACTGCAGTTTGTAATCTGTGTGAGAACCAGGGATGGCTCTCAAATACCTGGGAACAAGGTTTCAAGAATTTGCTTATCTGCTTTTCCTTATTTATCCCTCATTTTCTTAATGTTGGAAGGAGTATTATATGTGACAAAACATACTGGATGATGCAAGCAGTCTCCTGAAATGCAGTTGTACTGGAAGCACCCAAGCTTGCTGCTTTCTCCTTGTGCATCACTTTCTTGTTTTGTTTTTTGTTTGGCAGGAAAATTCTCAAGGTTCAGAACAGCAGTGAAAGAAGTGTCTCCATCAAAGCACATATGTGCATAAAATTAAGATTCCTGGGTATCAAAGAGGCCCAACTTTTCTGAAAGCCTTAATCAGATAATTGAATGTTATCAGCACCTGCTGATCATGTTAATTAGCTGAGGATTTAACTTTCTCAGATCAGATGGCAGGCATTATTTTCTGCTTTGGAGACCACTGCGTTTCTAAGGTTTTTCAACAGGTGCAAATGATGTTTATGCAGGAGATCAGAAAACGTGTTTTTAGCTGCCTCTTACTTGAAAGAACACTTCCCTTCCCTTTAGCTCCAACTACTTATAGCCTCAAACAGTGTGTTTTACAGTTGCTCAGGAATACCTCTGTGTCCTTGATGTAGCTCCAAGGAAGTTGAAGGTTAAGCCCCTCTCAGCCTGTGTCTGGGTCTCTGTTCTGCACTGTGATTCAACTGTCTTTTCATCCTTAGGTTGGAAATCGGGATGATTCGAACCTTTACATTAATATGAAGCTGAAGGCTGCTGCTGAGGTAATGCCCAGACTTTTAGTACTAATTTTACCCTCCTTGAGTCAGTCAAATCTGAAAATGAAAAACCAGATGCAAATCAAATATTTTTGTCAAAGCTTTGCCTGTGTTGGAGAAACCAGTGTTGGCCTGAATTCTATTATAAGGACATAGTGTAGGTGTGACCAGAGTACCCCACTTGGCTCTCAGGTTACACAACAGCACGGATTGGTGCCACAAATTCCATGTCTCTGAAGTGCTGAAGTTTCCTGACCTGTGGCCTTGTGCTTATCTTCTCTAAATATCTTGTACCTGCAGTTCCCTTGTGTCTGTCACAGAGTGGTACCTTACAGGGCAGGAACACAAATGAGTCCTTGGGGCATCTTCTCTGCTGGCATTTTAAGGCAGTGTGCTGTCAAACAAAGATGATGCTGTTCATGTCAAAAGGTGAATAGGACAGTTAAAGGACAGACCAATCTAAGTAGGCAAAGCACTAATCCTTTTTTTTTATGTAAGTAATAGGACTGTAGCCACAGTAACAGGAGATAGACCTGGGAAATGTGACAGAACACAGCTGTGATTGAGCTGGACAGAGATTAGCAAGATCAATTCCATTTCCATTCGGAAATCAGATAATTTGTTGTTACTCTCATTTGCAGATTGGGATCAATGCCAATCACATAAAACTGCCAAACACAGCAACAGAAGCTGATGTAAGTAATATAACCAGTGATTAAAAAATACGTAATTTTGCTGTTGAGCTCAAGATATGAACTTATATTTGCCCTGTCATCAAAAAAAAGACTACTTGTCCATAGATACTAACTAATGAAAAAAGAGCTGGAACCTGCTGAGGTATTTGGGGTTTTTTAAAGAAAACTAAAACACTACAATGCAAAATTTAGAGACTTCAACAGCTATTTTTTTAAAAATTAAGAATGTGAGTGATGTATGCTGTTGTGTGGAAAAACTAACCATAAAGTGTATATCTTTACATCAATTATATTTCAGTTTATCAGCCATTAGATTTTTTGGTCTTTGCTTGTTGTAGGTGCTCAAGTGCATTGCCTCTTTGAATGCAGACCCAGCTGTTCATGGCTTTATAGTGCAGCTGCCACTGGACTCGAACAACCCCATCAACACAGAAAAAATAACCAATGCTGTTGCACCTGAGAAGGATGTGGATGGGTAAACTGATCTCGCCACTGGAGAGTATTACAGCTACTCCAGACAGAAACATTTTTGTGTTGTTTTTTTTATTTTTCTTTTCAACAGTCGTCGTAAGGCTGGAAATCTTACTTGGCTTTATTCTTTCAAAATGCAGCTTAAGTAGCATCAATGCTGGGAAACTCTCTAGAGGGGACCTTGGAGACTGCTTTATCCCATGTACACCAAAGGGATGCATGGAACTTATCAGGCAGACAGGTAAGGAGGTTTCCATACATTATTCGTGAGCACAATGATCTTCAATTAAGTGGAGAAATTATGCACATTCCAAGGCTGTGCTTCACAGTGAAACTACTGTTGACATGCCACGTTTCATTTTAGATAGTAAAAGAACTAGTTTTAAACTTGTCTTTCCTCCCTCCCTCTCAACTCATACACCACAAAGAAGAAAAATAGTAATCTGAAGTACTGGGGCCAGAGTTAAACTGATCAGAAGTTTGAGTTAGTTTGTTCTAGGATGCACAGTGACCTGTTTTTGCTCTCTCCTGACTTTCTGTGGTGCAGGTGTCCAGGTTACAGGGAAAAGAGCTGTAGTGATTGGTCGCAGTAAGATTGTTGGTGCTCCCATGCATGACTTGCTGCTCTGGAATAATGCAACTGTCACCACTTGCCATTCCAAGACCTCCACCCTGGCTGAGGAGGTAAGGGCAAGCTGAGTGCATGAGGCAGTAATTATTTGCTGCATATGGCATAGGTCAGTGTGTTGCTACTCTGAGCCATTAGGTCTGGGGTGTCTGTCATCTGAAACAATTTCCCAATCCTGCTCACTGCATGGTTGTGTAAATACTTCTGCTGGAATAGCATCATGATTATTTCTGGCACTAGAAGAGAGGGGTTTAATTATAATAATAAAATCATTAATATTGTTTTCTTTGTGCAGGTGCTGAGAATTTAATTATCCCTTCCTAATGTTTTATGTAGGGGCTGGCAAGACAGCATATGCTTTTGTTGTTACCAAAAAGGCCAGGTGGTCTTTTGGTCTAATGGCTGAGAAATGCAAGGCCAAATGATTTCTCAGTTGGTTTGGTTTTTTTGGTCTATTTTCTATGACTGGGAGTTGGTACCATTTTCCTCTTTAGCAGTGAGAGTGACAGAAATAGTGTGTTGCTGTGCTGCCACCTACTTGGATTTCGTAGATCCATCAACACGGCCAGGCTCTGTAGGCAAGTATTAAGGCTGAAAAGGGAGTAGGTGCAGTTGAATATAACTCACGAAGATCAGAAACACTGCAGTGGTTCATGCTGTTAAGTTGCTGATCAATAAGACCATCATAAGGTTGATTAAGAATTGAAGTGCTAATTTTTGATGAAATCTAAAAAATAGTTTATCTCTCTTGAAGATTAAAAGAAAACAATTGCAGGGGATAGCAGGTTCCTAAGCAAACATGAATGAAGCAATGCAGGAACTGACAATGAGCTTTACCCAGAGTCTCTAACACCAGTTTTGTGACCAGATCTGTCAAATTCAGCACTCCCTGAACAAATACTAGTGCTGAAATACAGTCAGCTTCCCCTGGAGTTGTGCGTTATGCAGTCTTGGACATGAAAACCACAAGACAGTGCTGCCACAAGTGAAGTGCCACTTAGTTCTGTGCAGGGGTTGTTCTTGGCTGCTCTCTGATGAGTGCTGGGTATATTTCTAGCACTGAATATGCAAGGATATTTGAAAAGAGGAAGAGAAGAATATGCAGAAGGCTTTAATTTTGTCTATATGTAGCCTGTATGATCTACTTGGGAATCATGGAGGAGTTCAGAGGAGGTTGTGAAGTGTTGACTAGCGATAGTTCAGGGTAGGAGTGTGAAAATAGGCCGTAATTTCTGGCTGCAGGAATTTGTCTTTGCCAAGGAACTGCCAGCTACCTTTAATTGCTGACAATGCCCTTCCATCCCTCTGATGGCAGTGGATGAGCACAGTTCCACTGCAGTTGAAGCTGATCTAAGTTGCTGCTGAAGCAGCTCTGCATTTTTCCACTGCCAGTGTGATACACAGTTGTGTATTTGTTGTTTTTTTCTAGGTTGGCAAAGCTGATATCCTGGTGGTTGCAGCTGGTAAAGCTGAAATGGTAAAAGGTGAATGGATCAAGCCTGGTGCAATTGTAATAGACTGTGGAATTAACCATGTGCCAGGTGCGTGGGTGATGTGTAAGGAGTGGGGATGTGTTTATTTGTATATAAATTCAGTTGCTAAGTAAGTTCATAAATACTGTTTCCTTGGTGGTTTTGGTCCATATGGACTTCTTTCTCTTGTAAGTCTATCTTAAGTAATGATGGCAATCATTAAGGAAAAATGCCAGAGTAAAAAAAAAGCTGGTCTGAAGGACTGTCCTAAAGCAGATCAGTGGCAGTTCTCATTCTGCCTTCACCAAGGGTGATGGTTAATACAGGAAAGAGAAGGCCTAGGAAATATGACAATAGAATATCCATTTAATTTACCCCAACTACACAGTGAAGTTTTGCTGCTGTTGTCACTTGTGAGTGCGTGGCTTTTCTGTCATTACTTTGCAGTTAGATCTGATGAAACTGTTCTGTTTGAAATGCAGAAATGACAAGCAATCTCTTAAAGTAGCTGTGGATTTGTTGAATCACAGCATTAACGTCTTAGGCTTGAATGGCTGTTATCTTGAAACAAAGTGGATTCTGCGAGAGTATTGGTGACAGTGGCTCTGGCATAAAATAAAATGCTTTAACATAATGGATTTTAGGGTAGGGTTTCACTTAGCTACTTATTCCTTATAGAGGAGGTACAGACAGTCTGGCAATTCCTGTTTTCATCTCGTTTTAAATCCAAATTACAGATATTGAATGATATGGAAAATTAGTCACTCTCTGTGCTACACCCACAAGGCTTTTAAAAGGTAGTTTTCATAATTAATCAGTCATTTTGTTGTCAATGTTTAACAGAATGTAAAGAAATTTCATTTCAGCAGTCTTGTTCCTCAAAGGTGACATTGAACTGCATTTAAAAACATTAGTCCTCTGTCTAATTAAAATTAAAAAGTCATCTGCTGTTGCTGTTTGTTGCTTGATGTATTTGTTCCAAGCCACCCAAACTTAGGCTGTTTGCCAAAACCCACAGGGTCACTGCTGATGTACATGAAGCAGAATGGCTTGGAGTCTCCCCAGCTGACATGTTACAAATAAAACTGCCATTGTGTTTCTGACATATGATGGTATGACCTTTTTTTTCAGGCTTGATGGGAACTGCATCTCTGAGGACATGTCCCTGTTCCTTTGCAATTGGTCTGCCTTGGGCAGTGCTCTGACATCTGAGCTTCCTGTGCACCCAGCCTAGTCAGTGTCACATGGAATACACTTAATGGCTTTGTGAGACTTGGTGATCAGGGCTTGGTAGAGTACCCTGGAAATTGTCACATTGCAAAATGATAGATGCCACAGACTTCCCCCCACCCCGTGGTTTTCTGAAGCTGTTGAGTTTTCCTGCCTCTTCCTTCCCTTCTGATATGTTGCAAGAAAGTTTTCAGATTAATCTTTTGGGAAATCAGTGCCAGAATGGTGGGAATTGCAGTGCTACAGGAAGAACAGCAGCCAATTTGCCAGCTTCTCCAGCTAAATCACTCTTCAGGTAGAATATTGCTGCTAGCTGTGATGGTGCTTTGAATGTGAAGGGATGAGGGGGAGCACAGTTACCATACACCTGTGATAGGATGTAAGTGCACCCAGCTTGGTGTCTCCTAGGTGTAGCTGTGAGTTGCAGCTGGAAAACCCAGAAATCTCTGGATATGCCTTTTACTTCACTAGTCAGGGTACCCTGTGCAAGCATATCCCAAATGATATGACATGTCAGGACACTAACTTCATGCAGTCGTGCTAAGTTGGAGTTAAAACAAATTATAGCCATGTAGCACCATACAAATACAGCTGTTGTGCTTTTGAATAGAGGATGGCCTGTGTACTCCCAAGGGTGCCAGTTTAAAGCCTAGAAGAGCAGTTTAGGCACATCTGGCTTTGTGTTCATGTGTACTGCAGCTGAACAGAGTTTCTTCCAGGTAGACAGGGAGGAAGAAAGTATCTCCTGGAACCTCTATTGGAGCAGACAAGTGTGTCTTACTTTCCAAACTGGATTGTAGCAGTCTTTCTCTCTCCACTGCTGCAGTTGGAGGGCTAGTCCAGCAAATACTCTGGATACCACATTCCAGGCCTGTAGAATTTGCTCTGATACAGAAAGGGAAAGCAATGCAGGCAGAGGATATTCCCAGAGGTGACAGTGCCTCTGGAGTATCCCTCTCTGAGGGAGCCACTCTGTTCAAAGTCCTCCTCTGCTGTGGGATTTTGCAGCCCTTGCTAACAGGGAGCCTTGAACAGTGGGGTGTGAGAGCAGCAAAGGAGAATCAGCCCCCATGAGTCTCGGTGCCATGCTCTTCAAACACCAGAGGAGCTTAAAAGATACAGAAAGCCTTTTGTTTGTATTTCCATGCACTTTGAATCAAGCTGGCATCATAGGCCTATTAGCTCAGATTGTGTTGGTTCCCTCAGGAAACACCCTTCCCAGTGGTGTCCAGGAAAAAAAGCAGACTTCAAGCAAGGCGGCCTCATGTTTTATAGACATGGTCTTGTGTGTTTGCAGTCATATATCCACCAGAAATGTGTTACAGTTGCATGCACAATTTTTCGTGAAAGTTGTGGGAATATTCCCAGCCCTTGTCTGGTGAAAGTAGGGCTGTGAATTAGTCCAGAAGCTGCAGTCAAGCTGTCTCTGGAGATCATCATACCTGTTCATTCCATGCGGGTAGGCATGTCCTTCACTTCTTTGTTCTCAAAGTCCTTGGATGCTCTCTCTGATTTCATCCAGCTGGCTAGAGAACCTACAGGACCAAAGAAGACACAGACACTGGGGTGGTTACAGTGTCACTGATACTCCCTGCAACTAGTTTGTATTTTTTAGGAGTGAGATGATGAATATTGTTAAAGGGGAAATTATACGAAGAGACAACAAATGTTGTATGTGAGCTGTCCTTCAAAGAAGATTTTGCGAGTGATTGAATAACTCCTAAGTTGTGCTCAGCAGTGCTTGGTGTGAGATGCAGATGCAGAAGCAGGGATTGGGGGGTTGTTTGGCTCATGCTCATCTGTGTGCCTGTGTAACAGATGAGGCTGTTTGTGTTTGGAGTGCCTGCTTGTTTTCTTCATTCTTGGCCTGGAGTCTTCCTGGCCAGGGTGGCTGGTAAGTTTGCTTGGCATGCTTGGAAGAAAATAAAATTAAATTATTTACCTTTTGTAGCCTTCATTATACTGGTCTTTAGGGTGGAAGGCCAGACTGGCCTGCAGTTGAGGCAGCAAAGCTGACAGTGGCTGCAAAGGCACTGGTTAACAGCTGTGATGTTGTTTGGGCTTTGAGCTTTAGGGAGAAGTGTTGCTTAAAACACAAACACAGCGAAACATCCAAGCTGCTAATTGTCAGTAACAATGCAGCTAAAAATTAGTGTTGGCAGGAGCTGCTTTTGTTCTGTCTTTTGCTTTAACATAATCAGCTGTTTAGGAGTTTGGTTTCTTTTCCACTCCTCCTCCTCACCAATTGTATGGTAAAGTTTTTGATTGTGTTCTGTTCAAACATACACTTACTGTATGCAACATAATATTTCAATATGACAACATTAAAATCTGTCTTAAAGTTTTTCATGCTGCTTAGATGTTCCCTAGAGTCCGTTATCTGAAGTGAAAATCTGCCATTCCAGGAGAAACTTAAATTTTCTGGTTTATGTGCTATGATCAGTGAGTTTCTTAGATGACTGTGCTAGTTTACTAATACATTTTATCTTTTTCTCTATGGGCAAGCTTAAAGGTCACCACTGGGGAAAAAAGGAGCTATATCTGCTTCTGAATTGTCAGGTCATGTAGTGCAGCAGGATGTAGCAAACTTTTTTTGCCAGAGAAAAAGGAGATTATTCTGCTGAAGCTCCCTTAAGCCATCTGTGAGTTTCTTTTGACAAGACTGATCTCTGTGAACTGCAGTATTTACTGGTCTATCGTTAGAATAGCAATGACTAATTGAAAAGCTGAGAACTTTCTGTCATCAGTTTCTGTAAAGGCAGATGTTTTTATTCAATACTAAGGCCTAGATGTCCTCCAAAATGGAATGGAGCAAATGCAAACCTGGGGTTTTGGAACAAGTCAAGCATGTTTCTTCTCTCTCCTCTTGTAGGTTGTTGGTTGATATCTTGTTCAAATTGTAGGCTGTGCTGTTCCTCCAGGGCAGGAGCTGCGAGGGGATGGTTCAGGTGACAACTTTATTGTATGTCCCATCTATGTTATTGCACATACATGAGACTTAGTCTGTTCTCTGGTCCCTCTGCATTTGTTTTGGAGTCATCTTCAGACTGCCCTGTGGGCCATGTGCCCCTGAGAAAAGACCTGCATCCCCAGGAAAGGGAGATCTGTCTGGCTGAGGATAAATGGTGCCTAGTGGGAGGATATGTTGCGTGAGCTGTTGACACTCTGAGTGAGCTATGATAACAGCTTCATCTTATGATATTGTTTTAGCTTTTTTATTTTTCTTTGCAGCTTCCTGGGTACTCAGCTTCTGTTTTATTTACTTCAGCAGAAGAAGAGACTTCAGCCTTAGTCAGTGCTGTCTCCTCTCTTGGCGAAGGGTGATGTGTAACTTTACTTTCTCCTTAAATCCCCAGACAGCACAAAGGCCAGTGGAAAAAGAGTTGTGGGAGATGTGGCATACAACACAGCAAAGGAAAAAGCTTCCTACATCACCCCAGTTCCTGGTGGCGTTGGGCCTATGACTGTGGCCATGTTAATGCAGGTACATGGCCAGACCAAGACTGTGGTCACCTCCTCTGTGTTTGCCTTTGGGACATGGTGGTGCTGACCCACCAGCACACTGCCAAAGCAACTGGTGCTTCCTTCTTGCTCTTAGGATTCCGACTCCTAGTCCAGACAGTTTGGATTCAGTTAACTTGAGGAGGAAGATGGACTTTAAGGAAATGTTAGGACAGAGATTTCTGGTTGGGTTTTTTTGTTTTGTTTGGGGATTTTTCTTTAGGGCTTTTTGAGTGTGACCACTCAATACAGTGAGAAAAGATTTTGTTATATAATGCTCTGGCTGTAATTCTAAAACTATCCATAGGGCGATTGGATAAAAAGGAGGAGAGTAGCAGTATAAACCAGCTCCCTCTTTTCCCATGTATTGCTTAAGAAGTCCTGCTGGCACAGAGCTCCTCAAAAAAATCCAGCATACTGGAAGATCGGTGGATATAAAAATATGGTGTTGGGTTTTGTTTTCTTTTTGAGAAAATTACAAGCAGAATCTCATTTTGAATTATTAGCTAATGCTTCAATGAAAGCGCTTTGGTTTAATCTCAAAGTGAGACAGATGGGAGGGGCAAACCTTTCTGGTCTCTTTGTTAGCCAGTGTGGTTCATACAGTCCTGGTTGGATAATGGATTCTCATGCTCATTTCAGAGCACAGTGGAGAGTGCACAGCGTTTTCTGGAGAAGTTCCAGCCTGGAAAATGGACCATCCAATATAACCAGCTTACCCTAAAGATGCCTGTTCCAAGGTAATCCTTTCAAGGGAAGCCACTGGCAATATTAATGGAAGAACTCCCCTCTGTTCCCAAGCTTTTTATGTAATACAGGACTCACATAAATATAGACTGTAGGTGGGATTGAAGTCTGGAGAGAAGTAGAGATAAAGCACTATGAAGCCTTCCTGAGGGAGCAGAGCTAACCTGCAGTGATGCTGTGAAATCTGTTGAAGTGTAGGCTTGGGTCATCCTGATAATATTGCACAAATAGTGAAACAATCACACAACATTGAGAATTGTGAGGGACCCACAAAGATCATCAGAGTCTTTCAACTGGCCCTGCACAGGACATCCTTCCCCAAGAATCACACCATCTCTGTGCCTGAGAGCATTGTCCAAACACTTCCTGAACTTTGTCAGGGTTGGTGCTGTGACCACTGCCCTGAGGATCTTGTTACAGCACCCAACCACCCTCTGGATGAAGAACATTTTCATAATATCTAACCTAAACCTCCCCTGACACTACTTCAGGCCATTCCCTTGGGTTCTGTCTGCCCCTCCTCTTCCCCCTTATGAGGAATTTGTAAACACAAAAGAAACAGTTGTATTTTTGAATATTTTCAATCTGACATGGCAAAAAGATAGCATCTTGAAGTAGGAGTTGTTGGTGTTGAGTCCCCAAGGAGCAGATGAAAATATGCAAAATGCCACAAGGTAGAATAATACATTGCCTGCAAAAAGGCATTCTTGGGGTGGGGGGAGTGGTTGGGATGTGGGTGGGTGGTGCTGTTTGGTTTGGGTTTTACTTTTTTGTATTTTTACAGAGACAATTCTGATGACATGTCTAGTCCAGTGTAGCTGATATTGGTGGGATTGATTCATTTAACTAGGAGGGGTTAAAGCTTCACTTCTGAATATATTAGGTGTTTGTAGTTTATACCATCCAGAAACTGAGTTTGTGAGAAGCGTTTGACATATAAATCCACGTTGCTCTCTTTCTTTAAGTGAAAATGAAATCTCACAGTCTAAGTCCACCTTGCTCTCTTTCTTTAAGTGACATTGAAATCTCTCAGTCTTGCATACCCAAGCCCATTGATCAAGTTGCAAAAGAAGTTGGCCTGTTCCCTGATGAGGTGGAGCTCTATGGCCAAACTAAGGCCAAGGTCCATCTGTCAGTTCTGAATCGTCTGAAGAACCAGCCAGATGGCAAATATGTCGTTGTCACTGGGTAGGTGCTTCCTTAACTGAGACATCACTTACATGATACCAAGATGAAAAGAAATGTTATTACTATGGCTTGTTGTTATATTGTCTTTTAATAGGGTGACTTTATGTGGTCTTGTGGGTTTTAGTAAATCACACTGAAAATCTGGTGGTTTGGGAAATAGATTGTGGCAAATGCTGGGAATGTAGCTTAACATTCCTCTTCAGAAAATACATTGTTTTGGTCTGCAAGTCAGGATGATGAAGGGCAGACCGGTTACTAGTCCAAGTTCTCCTTGTCTAGCAGCCTGCCTTCAGCAGGAACTAGCAAGTTGTTTCTGAGGAAAGTCATCAGCTATTACATGATAATTTGCCAATCTGGTTTAGAACTGATGAAGATTAGCTGAAGTCTGAGCCAGTCCAGAATTTGAATTCTGGGTGACTGTTCTGTCCCTGTGTTTTGAATCTCACTCACTACAAGGGTTTAATTGTGTCTCCTCTGCTTTGTCACTGCAGAATAACTCCCACTCCCTTGGGAGAGGGGAAGAGCACCACCACTGTGGGCCTTGTTCAAGCCTTGGGAGCTCACCTGCACCAGAATGTCTTCGCCTGTGTTCGGCAGCCTTCTCAGGGGCCAACTTTTGGTATAAAAGGTATGAGCTCTTCTGTTACTTGCAGTTGGCCTAAATGGGGGAAGATGGCATTCAAAGAATGTATTCTGCTGCAGTGGAGTTTTACATAATTCTGAGTTAAAATTGCATTTATTTTAAGAAAAAAAGCTTTGGGTAAGTTCTTCAGTTATGTCTTTGAGTACTGTGCTGGGATTTAAACTAAGCTGCTTGAAAGTAGCTGTCCTCTTAAAGCCATTAAGCAAACATTCTGGGCTGGAGACAGCCAAATTGTATGTTCTGACTGTTGTCTCTCTGCAGGTGGAGCTGCAGGTGGTGGCTATTGTCAAGTCATCCCCATGGAAGAGGTAATTCTTTGTACAAAGCCTCATTGCACATACAGTTTACAGACTTTGAAGAGGTACTGCAGTCAGATAACTTGGAAGTCTATCAGTTTGTGGCCTGGTTTAGCACTCTCAAGAATGGATGCTTGATTTTGGCATAGCTTTTATTTTAACAAGCATCTTTGAGTTGTTTCAGAAGTGTATCTGCATGGGCAGGGAACTTCAAAGAACTACAAATTCCTAGTTCCTCTGCTCCCTCCCCTTCTCTACCTTGAATTGCTGTATACCCTTGAGCAAAGTACATCCTGTGCCCCATTTTCCCAGCACTGAAATGAAGATGATAAGGGCTTAATGCATTTTGGAAGCATATTAAGTAGTTCAGTCAGCTGCGGTGGTCACTGACTGTTTCTGTGAGCTATTTTAGTGTACTTGTGGTTTAGATTAACATGAACTAGGAAAAGGGAAGCTGGGAATCATCAATGCCCAGACCTCAGCCTGTGGGGGGCTGGCACTGGAGCATATTTCTCGTGTGACTTGGCAACAAGTAAAATTCTGTCTAGAGGCAGGGAATTGAAAGGCACGTGTAGCACGTGCTCTCGTGCTTCTCTCAACTCAGAGTAATTGCCTGTAGAATTCTACCTTTGTCTCATGCACTATAGATTGACACAGGGCAATTTTAGGTAGAAAAGCAGGAACGATCAAAAGGCCTGTTTGTTCTAATTGATGCAAGTCCGTAAAAGATAGAAATGTTAAGGAGGCAGAATATTGATTTAGTCATGTGCCAAGAACATGTGTCAATGATAAGATGTGACAGGAAAAATAATCTCCTCCTCTTTGGGAGTGTTAATAAGACAAGCCAAAATACTTGACTGCATGCAGCAGTGGGAAACAGCCCCATTTTAGGAACTCAACGGGCTGAAACAGCTTTCTTTAATTATGACCCATGTGGTACAAACACACATAGTTTTATGGGGGTGTTTTAATCAACGTGTGTCTCATAAAATTAATTTTTCTGGAGTCACTAGTTACAATAATGACCTTGATTTATCATTTAATAATTCTGCACATAGCTTTCATCCTAGGAAAAAAGATAGCAAGTGAAAAACTTTTCAGTACATTCTGCAGAACCAAGGTAAAAATAATTGCTTCTTGTTGCATGCATGCAGAATGAGACAACAATTAGCATTTACTAATTAGGATTTATAATCAGTGTGTGACTAGCTGCATTCTGTTTTAGCATTGTAGGGTTTAAGATCACAGTAGCAAGGCTTCAACAAAATGATATTGTAAAGTCTTGTGTCATATCACCTTTTCTAATGTCCCCTTTTCATCTTCCTCCTTTACTGCTCTGCTACAGAGGAAAAGGATTGTTTTAACCACACCTTTTACTCACCTGTCATAATGCAGGTGTGTCATGGAAGCTATATCTCCTAAACTGTTTGTCAGTATAGAATCACAGAATGATTTAAGTTGGAAAAGCCCTCTAAGGTCATTGAGTCCAACTGTTAACCCAGCACTAAACCATGTCCCCAGCTGCCCTGTCCATATGTCTTTAAATAACTCCAGGGATGCTGACCCCACCGTTTCCCTGAGCAGACTGTTCCAATGCTTGACAGCCCTTTCTATGAAGAAAATTCCCCCTAATATCCAATCTAGACCCTTCACCAGCTTCACAGCTACCATGCAGCCAGATAACTCGTGTAGGCAAACCCACTCAAACTACCTTTTAATGCGATAGAACTAAGAAAACTACTAGCAGTGTCACTGTGTAGTACAAGTTCTGCCTGTGACACTGTGTTTGGGTGGTTACCTTATGCAGGCTCTGTGCAACCACAGCTCCACTGCTAGTGCTGCACAAAGTTGCTAGTTCCAGTTTATCTCAGATTCCATAGTGGGAGCAGCAGCAAGCTCAGCTAATGTATGTGTGAAACCTGCTGTGCAAACGAGGGGATCAGAAGGAAGGTGAAGGAGGAACAATATGGATGTGCCTTACCATGGTCTTACCAAGTATCAAGGAGCCTCTGAGAACTGTTCTTGTGGAGGGGAAAAGAAAAAACAAACAACTTTTTATTCAGAAGCTTTGTTCTAGAAGTTAGTAAAATGACATAAATGTGGGGGAGGCATTTTTATGTTTTAGAGAAATTCTTTCCTCTCTTCTACATACTGCACTGAGCAATCTCTCCCCCTCCACCTCACCCACTTTAACAGTACTATTAATACTTCTCTTTCCATCTGTCTACGATGAATTGAAATAAATGAAAATTGCAGCAGGATGAGGTAACTGATATGTTTTCTCTCTTCTAGTTCAACCTTCACCTCACTGGTGACATCCATGCTATCACTGCAGCCAACAACCTGGTTGCTGCTGCTATTGATGCACGTATGTTCCATGAGCTGACTCAGTCTGACCAGGTACAATCCTTTCTTAGGGTGTATCTGATCCCAGCCCACTTTGGCCAGGCTAATTAACTACCTGTTTCATTCTGCAAGGCTCTCTACAACCGTTTGGTGCCCTCTGTCAACGGTGTGAGGAAATTCTCAAACATTCAGATCCGAAGACTACAGGTAAGCTCACTGGGTTCTCACTGGTTTCTGTTTCTGTTCCAGTCACTCATCCTTCACGTGGGCAGAGCTTACAGAAACCCTCGTGTTGTCCCCTAGGTCATTCTGCTAGCATTTACTTTTTACCTAAAGTGCAGCAGTGTGGTAGCCCTTCACATACAGCACAGAAAGCAGTGAGATGCTGCCCCAAGGGGAAGAATCATTGATGTAACCCTGTCATATGTTCTGTGAGTAACACAGTGGGAAGAGGTAAACAGATTAGTGTCCTATACTAATAGTGTCCTTAATGCAGTTTAAGAAAGGAGTAGAATGGGTTTCTGTACTTCACACACATTTACAGCTAGAGATTAATGGGTTCCCATGTGACAGCTATATAGATAATGCAGGGCAAAAAGAGGCAATTTAGAAAATTTGGCAAAAAGAACAGGGAGATTTTTTTTGTCTTATCCAGATAGAGAAGACAAGGAAAAGTGGAAAAAGCCCACCTGTTCCCTAAATTTCCTATTCCTCCTCTGTACAAAAGAGGATTCCTAGTTAGATGAGTAGCCCAGTCACTGAGTGGCAGTCTCTGAACAGTCCACAGCTCCTCTGATCCTCAGAAATCAGGGACACATGCTAGCTTACATTGACTTCTACAAAAATGAAGATTAACAGGGGAATAGTTTTGCACTGGGCTTGAAGCTTTCAGTGAGGAGGACAAACTGGGCCCTGCTGAGCTCATTCAAAGTACAAGCTGTTTGTAGAGTACTCAGGCTCCATCAGTTGCCCATTTGGAAGTCAGGAGCAATAGACTACTTAGCAAGCTAAAACTCAGATATATTAATTGGCTGTAATGTCTCAACCATTAGAGAATGTGTGATTTACTTCCACTGCTGAGCAAGAAACTCTTGTACTGCTTGGTGTTCTTGATAAGCTGCTGAAGGAACTCTACCTTGGCCACTCTTTTGGTTATTAAATGTCAAGATGTGAACAGGATGCTAATACTCCAGAAAGATGATATCTTTGTTGTTTATTTCTTTTTCCAAATGATATGCTTGAAGACGAAGAGAACAGACTTTCTGCTTCCCTGCTGTTCTTCAGGGGGAAAATACAACTTGACTGTCTAGTTAATTAAGAAAACCTTGCTCGTTCATAAATCAACTGAATCGTTTTCCCCATTGCTAAGCTTGTGCCTGTATCGGGCTTCTTGAGATAATTCTTCTCTCAATTAAGCAACTTGGCAAACTGCCCATCCTCTCAGTATGTTCAAGATCAGCTTTCTGGGATGCTGACAGCCTTGTGACTGAATTGTTTAATTCCTCCTTTGTGCTGCTTAACCAGCGTGCTGAAAGCAGAGGCTTTAAATGCATGTGGCTGTGTGCAGTGACCCCGGGCAAACTGATGAGAAATGGGTGTGAGCATGTGAGACTAATGATGAGGACAAGGCATGTAAGGAACTGCACAGCTCTCTCTCTTACTCTTTCGTAGGTGCCTTGCACAAGGCTTGGTGACAACCTGCCCTAATGAGTTCTGTTGTCTGCCTTGCCCTTTAGGAGGTGGCCAGCAGCGAGCTCTGCTTCCAGATACACCCTGATATGGATCATCTTACATTGCTGTGGGATGTGGGAGAAGGGGCACCAAAAAGGCAGCCCCTCCTTATTTCTGAATATGCAGATGCTGCTGTCAAAGCCTCCTTGCTGCATTAAAAGGTTCATTTCTGTGAATCTTTTCACCATACTCTTATTCTTTTGTTTGTCCTTTCTTCTCATAGAAACTGGGCATTAACAAAACTGATCCTGCAGCTTTGACGAAGGAAGAAATAAACTCATTTGTGAGACTGGACATTGACCCTGGCACCATAACATGGCAAAGAGGTACAAGAAACATTAAATGAAAGAATTATTGAGAAACAAAACCACGTGTAAGACGATTGCAAGTGCAGCTGAAACTGTGTTTCCTGGGAAAATGGGAAAGAGGGCAAAGCTGGCCTCTCCTGTGAGTTTGGTGGGATAGGTGCCTGCAGCTGGAATCCCATTTCTAAAGGGTCTGACGTGGGGGTTTGAATCTGCTCTGAATTCACAAAGATTAAGACTTTGCTAATTGGTGCAAGATTGTTTCTGGATTTGCCAGTCACTGAGGGAGTTGAATTTGGCAACTGTAGCTAACAGCCTTTTTACCTGACTGCTCTGTGAGCAAGGAGAAGGTTCTGTTCTGGGATTAAACTCAGTTTTAATCAGCCCACTTGCTCTGTTAGGGACTGACAGCAAATGAAGGTCACATTTTTAAAAGGTTTTTAAAACACCTGAAGGTAAGATCAATCTCTGGTCTGGCAGATTTAATATTTCACTAACAAAAGAAATTTCAAAATGGACTTTTTTTTTCTTGAGTTAGACTCCAAGTGTATTGCTTTTTCTTCTGTCTATTAAGAGACAGTGTGAAGTGTATTCTCCAGAATTTGCTTTATAGCCTGTAATACGGCTAAAGTAGTCTGCCTCATGGGACATAATTTACAAAATACTTAGAATACTTCAAGCAGAGAGTAAGAAGCAGCAAATTTAAGCCAGTATTTGATAGTTTGTGTTTCCAAGGTAATTTGAGTTAATGGAGCAAAGTGAAACAACTCTTACTAAATAGTTGTGTCTGACCATTTTACCGCTTACCTTATGAAATTATAATTTTATTTCTTTTTGGCTGTAGTAATTTCCTGAATTTGCATTGATTAATGATGGTGAAAAATCAATTGGAATAATACCAGCAGCTCTGCTTTTCAGAGAAGCTTTGGTCTTGTGGTTGGTGCACACAAAGGGATGTAGACACATCCCTCTGATGTGTCTGTGGGTATCTTAACTTCAGTTGCAGTTCAGTTTTTGGTAGGAATCATGTCGAGAAGCACTTGCCACTCTTTAGGAGAAGATGGTGTCTCAAACTGCCATCCTCTCTTCATGGATGGCCTGGCTGAGCGTTTGTCACAGGGCATAGATGTGACTTAAGATTTGCAGTGTGACATCTTAACTCTCTGCATTCCTTGCAGTACTGGATACAAATGACAGGTTCCTTAGGAAAGTCACTATTGGACAGTCTCCAACAGAGAAAGGCTTCTCACGAACGGTAATTGTTCCCTTTTCTTGCATGTTTTAAAAAGTACTTTGAAAAATGTGTTCCTAAGGCAAGTTTCTGTAATTCCAGATATCTTCATCTTTTACCAGTATCTTGTTAAAGAGAAAGCAGAAAGCTCTTTCAAAAAGCAATTAAATTTGCTACCAGTGCAGCGTTTAGTTTTATTGTCTGTTCCCTCCTTTCCTGTTCTCTCCTGAATACTGCCTTCCCAAACTGGGATGACTGTGGCATAACAGTGATGCACAAATGCCCTTTCTAAAGATGGTACATGGCAGTGGCTCATCTTCACCACTGCAGATGCTTTGGGTGGGGTGTACCTGACCAAAACTAGACACAGTATCTGAGCTTGTCTGGATTCACTGTATAATCAATAGAGTAAAATAGAAAATTGGTCTGTGACTCCCCTCATCCCTTAAGTAACTGTCAAATTAATAGTTCAAATGAATTGTGCTCAGGAAAGTCTCTTTCTATTGACTTGAAATGTCCTTAGGGTGCTTAGCTTCCCTAAGATGGAAGAGTCTGCATTATGTCAAATGAATTCTACCCTTCATTTCCTATAGAATCTGGGGGTTTTGTTGGGGTTTTTTGTCATTTTCTGTATTGTTTAGAGATAATCAGATGAGTTACTAAGCTCAGCCTTCAAAAATATAATTTGTTGGTGTGAAGTGTTCTTACATGAATCACTAATGTATGTGCCAGGAGAGACATGTAATAGCACCAGAATAAGTAGGTTTGACTTAATTCTACAGAAAAAAAATCCAGTTAAAAATGTCCAAATTAAATGAATTGTGTTCTGAGAGCAATGCTTTGGTTTTTTTGTATATTATATGTCTGTATGTTGGGGTTTTTTTGTTATGATGGTGATGACTGGCCTTGTTTAACGAATTTAATGGAGGTAAGGATCTCTACTAGACAATCTTGATGAGTTCACATTCTTTATTCATCTCTTGCAGGCTCAGTTTGACATCACTGTGAGCAGTGAGATCATGGCAGTCCTAGCACTGGCTGATGGGTTGGATGATATGAAAAAGCGATTTGCCAAAATAGTAGTAGCTTCCAGCAAGAAAGGACAACCAGTTACAGCAGATGACCTTGTAAGATTCATTCAATTATTAATTGCTTTTTCCTTTTACTTCTGAAAGTCCTTGGCTTGAAAAGCAGAGACAGTTCCGTGCAGAAAAGATCTTAACATACAGAAGATCAAAGATGAAATCTCAGCCCCTGCAGTTAATGAAGGTTTTTTGCTTCAGTGTGGCTACCATCTGACCCAGAGTGTGTGTGAGACCTGGGAAGGGACAAGGATCCTGTGTGATGTGCTGAAGCTGGCACCATAGGAATTACTGGGGAAATACGTGGTGACTTCTACTTAAAAAGCATGTTTATGAATCGGAAGAACTCGGAATGCCTCCTTCTAGCCATCCTGTTTCTCAGGCTCCCTGGAGGGAGGAAAACACTGAACAGGAACAAAGCCCTGTACAAATTTAATTACAGACGATGAAATACCTCACTCTGGGAAACTGTGAATGCTGTAAAGGCCAAAGCCTTGGCAAAAAGCGTGTGTTCTCTGTAAGGCAGCCTTTGAGGGACACAAATCCTTTATTTCCACTGCATGAAATGCCACAGCACTGGTTACCAGTATGTAAAGAAGTCCTAGGCAGTAGTTACAAGCTGCAGCACTGTCTTTCAGCTGTCCATACAATAATTTAGTACAGTTCTTGCCATATTTGTGGAATATGTCAACCAGCTTCAGCGTGGTTTCAGGAGAATGCCCCATGGCCCAGACACTTCTCCCAATGAGTGTTTTGAAGACAGCAACCCTGTTTGGAGAAGGGTAGGGGGTTTCTTCTCTGTATGTGAACTGTGCCCTGCCACTTGTCCTCAAGAAAGAGAACAAGCTCAGGACTGTTGGACTGGTCAACAGAGATACAGTATTGGTGCTTAGAGCTCTCCTGTGTAGCTGATACTTGACAGCCTGCTTTGCAAGAGACAAGAGCATTACGAATTTGCATTATACGGCGTTAATGAGGTTTGTCTTGCATTTTCTGAATGAACATTTCCAGTGGGAGTGAAGAATGCACAGGATGGGTGTCCTGACCTGGGTTTCCAGCAAAGTGGAACATTGTACTAAGGCTTACTCAGCTCTTGCTATCTTGCTGCAGGTCTTTTGTTTTCTTGTGTTTTGATTTTTCTTTTATTTGTTTGCTTTACTTCCTCCCAAGATAAAGCTAAGAAACAGTAGGTTTGTGGCCTGACTCTGGCCTTGCAGCTAAAGGGTTGGGAGGGATTGGGAGCCATTTATCTGTAAATCCCAATGTGAGACATTTTGTGGTAATGAGGGAGGGCATGTGCCAAAGTTCTGTAGGCAGCTTCGAGATTTTAGTTCCTACACCTAGCATGCTGCCAGTTTAACCTTAAGTACCTGAGTTAAACCCCTTTTTCTGGAAAACAGACGTCTGCTACTGCCCATCAGCATTGGAGGTAGATGATGCTTTGAGTTTTCTGTAGAGTCCAGTGATAAAAAGTTTTTTCATCTCAAGGTTTTTTTTTTTTTTAACTCTTTTTTTAAATCTAATTATATTTAATTCTGTCTATTGCAATTGCAGAACGGAGGATGGTGTCAGACCTGTCCAGCAGGTTCTCTTGTGTGTTATATGTTTGCACTGATGGCAGTCATCAGTGTTACTCCTCATGCAAGCAGAAATGTGGTGATTGCAGAGACCAAGCTGGGTCCTTCTGCTGTGGTACAACCAATGTCATGAGCGTGCTAGCAGGAAGTGCAGAAAAAGCTGGGAAGAAGTGTGGAATCAAAAACTGACAACAGGTTTTTAGAGATGGGATGTATTGAAGTGCCACTGAGTGACACAGGCCTGAAATGTCACCATGGAAATCTTGCTCTGTTGTTTTCATTATTCTGGAGATGACTGAAGTTTAAAGCTGATCCATGGAATGTTAAATGAGCTTTCATGTGGCAAGATTGAAAGTAATGAAACAAAGCACTGTATGTGTTATAAAAAAATAATCTTTCATATAATTAAGTGCTGCAATCCTGTTGAAAGGAAAGAAAAAGAGATCATGATTCAAGGTTTTCTTAACTGCTGTGAACATTTGGCTCAGGGCTCATGACAGCAATTTTAGTTATTTTGCAAGTGCTGGGTAACAGCTGGTTTGGTTTCCACTGGACTGTGTCAGTCACAAAGATGACCAAACCCTCATTTTCTCTTCCCAGAGCATTATGGGGATGAAATCACATGCTTTCACTGTGTAAGAAGCAGAATTCAGTAGGATACATGGCTGCACCTCAGAGGAAACATGGGCTCCAGTGTTTGCTTTTTGTGTCAGCCTGGTTGTTCTCATGAGCACAAGGGTTCACTTTAAAAGTTATTTCTGCACAAGAGACTTGAGCAGGATGTAGCAGCTTGTTGTGACATTTTAAGGCCAGTACATAGAGCTGAGGAGCTGAGTTGCTAAAATGAAGAAGGAAAAAAAGTCCAAGACAAATCTGCCTTCAAAACTAAGACCATTGCTTTGTGCAACTAAATGGGCTGCAGTAAACCACATATACCAAAAGGTTACTCTCTTACTGCACTTATTTACTGACCTTGCCATAGAATTGAAGCAGCAATTAATTGTTCTGCCTTTGCTACAAAATGATAGCCCAGCAAGGTCACAACCTTGATGCCTCCATCAGAAATCACAGATCCTCCTACAGGAATGTAAAAGTCATTCTCCTGCCTTGCCCTGACTAGAGTTAGTTCTATGTAGAGCAACTGCTGGTTCTGGTCCTGAAAGCCCACCAGGACAAAAGCAGAGCCTTGACACTACATAGGAGACACTCTCAGAGTCTCAGTACATGGGGAAACTGACTGTCCTTTTTTCTTTCAGGGAGTGACTGGAGCTCTGGCTGTCTTGATGAAAGATGCTGTTAAACCAAACCTCATGCAGACACTAGAGGTGAGCACAGATGATTTGCTGTAAGTGCATTCTGAGAGCCAAGAAACAACTGGTTTATTTTGTTCATCACAATCAGCGTGGGCCCACTCAGCTCAGAGTTGGAGATTTACTGTGGTTTCCTATTTAGGGCTGGCTTCCTTCTAGGTCTGCCATTGGCATGTGGGATGACCCTGAGGAAATGCACTAAACTTTGCTGTGTCTTTGTTCTGTAGTCTTTAATGTCAGGAAGTGTTTGGGGAATTTAAATGATGTGGATGAAGGAGAATGACAAAGAGTTGCTGGGATTTAGCCATCCTTTTCCTAAGCGGATTAATACCTCCACTTGTGCAGATTATAATAATCCTGTTTGCCCTGTAGTCCTTACTGCTGATAACAAATGTCTGATCAGAAGGCTTTAAGATCTGTCTTCTAAAAATGTTTTTTCTTTACCTTCAGGTATCACAGTACTTAGCTCCTGAAATGGAGATTTACGAAATTGTATTCCCTGATTTTCTCTTTCTTCCACATCCCCCCTTTTCTAGGGAACACCAGTGTTTGTTCATGCTGGACCTTTTGCCAATATTGCACATGGGAATTCCTCTGTGTTAGCAGACAAAATAGCACTGAAGCTTGTGGGTAAAGACGGTTTTGTTGGTAAGTGTGTAGAGTGTGAGGTATTTTTGTTTGCTGTTTGTTTTGAAGGGAGAGATCTGCCTTTTTTTATCATGGCTGTCTTTGGGCGCTTTTTTTTGTCTCAGAAGAAGCCTCTGATTTATATAACCAGAGCATGATTTTTCCACCCAGCAACCTTTCACGAGCTTCTTTTCTTTTATTTCCTGCTCCAGTTACAGAAGCAGGATTTGGTGCAGACATAGGCATGGAGAAATTCTTTAATATCAAGTGCCGCTATTCTGGACTCCGGCCTCATGTGGTGGTGTTGGTTGCTACAGTCCGAGCTCTGAAAATGCATGGAGGAGGGCCTGCAGTGAGTACTGGGGAAGGCTTTCCCTAGGCCTGAGGGGCTGCTCCTGTTGTTCTGATCCAGTCACTTAAAGCCCTGTAGGGTTTGATCTGCTTGAAATTGTCTTGAGATTCAAGTTGTAAAAGGAATTGATATGTTTCTGTTGCTTGTCAGTGGCTTAAAACCTGCTTGTTTTATTTACCTGTGTGCTGGGGCACTTGTGATAGCCCCCGAGTCAGTCATTTATTTCATCATGACTGCATCCTGCAGTCTTTTATTCTTTCTTTTATTTTTTTCTTATCAAAAAAGAATCAGCATGGAGCAGAATGTTGTATCTTGATGCCGCTTAGTAAGAATAGAGCACAGATTGCTGTCATGGATAAAAGTCTTACAGGGTTCTATTTTTTGCCTTTTTTTCCCCAGGTCACTGCTGGGGTACCTTTACCAAAGGAATACACAGAAGAGGTAATCTTAAGCTGTTGTGACAGTTGACCAGCTAACTGTGGTCATGACATGATGATGTCATGCAGTGCATGCCTGGATTATTAGTGTGTCATTTCTTCAGCTGCCACAGAAATGCTTCCTCATAGAGACTGTAATGTTCTTTTTTTTCTTTTGTTAATTATGTTACTTTGGCTCTGCTCATTGAAACATTTATTGTACTTGACCTCACCAGTGTTCAGAGCCTTTTTTTTCCTCCTTAGTTCATGCAATTGTCTGTGTGCTCAGTTTTTCATAGTAATATCTACTCTGTGTCCCCAGCCACTCAGTATGGAGTAATTGCTTGGCTGAAATAGTCTCTTAAAATATTCAGAGTGCCTCTCTAATTATGCTCTTCATTTTTTGTTTTTATCCCCCTCACCTTTGCAAGCAAGAGAGGAAAGTGAACTAAAGTCACACCTTCCAGCCTTGTGCCTTGAATGGTTGTGTACCCTTGGATAATTGGTCTGGCTCTCTTTACATTGCTCCAGTTTTTTCACTTGTGGAGCTTCTGTACAGATTATTCTTTGAATAGGAAGGGATGAAATGTCTGAATTTCCAGGAATAGTCTCTGATGCTGCAGAATGCAGATACATATAAACTGAAAGCTGTTGCCACAGACTTCAAAAGGGTGTCATGAAATTCACTGGAGACATTTAATGTATAAAGAGGAATGTGTCAGAGAGGAAACTGAGGCTTTACTGTGGGGAATTAATGGGAACAGGTATTAACTTACTAAGAAAAACAAAAAGCCATAAAAAGTGATTTCTCTTACCTTGGCTTGACAGCTGAAACCAGTGATCACTAGAAGCAGTCATTCCTTTTCCTGTCTTCTACCCAAGAGTATGCAGTGGTCTGGACTGTTCAGAAAGCAGCACCAGGGATTTGCCTTTGTGGTTTCGTTCCCATTTTGACACTTTTACCATTAGCTTTGGATGTAGTGGATTTGGAACAAAAGTTTCCCTGCCCCTGATAAAACATACCTCCTGCTTGCTGTCTTCTGTACAGAATCTTCAGCTGTTGGCACAAGGCTGCAGTAATCTAAACAAGCAAATCCAAAATGCACGGCTGTTTGGTGTCCCAGTGGTAGTGGCTGTCAATGCTTTCAAGTAAGTGAGCTGGGATGTGGCAGTGATGCATGGGTATGACATTGTGGCATTTTATATGTTATGCTTAACACAAACTCTTGTTTTCAGTGCTGTTGATGGACTGTTTGCAGCACTTTCATAGGCCATTCTATGGTTCCATGATTCTAAGTTGGAAGAGACCTTAAATACCTTAAATAGTTCCAACCCCTTGCCGTGGACAGGGACACCTTCCACTAGAACAGGTTGCTCAGAGCTCCATCCAACCTGGCCTTGAACACTTCCAGGGATGGGGCATTCTTTGGGCAACCTGTTCCAGTGCCTCACCACCCTCACAGTAAAGAATTTTTTCCTAATATCTTATTAGGAAATAAGAAAAAATATTATTCTTAATATAAAACCTAAACCTATTCTCTGTCAGTTTGAAACCATTTCCTTTGTTCTGTCACTACAAGCTTCTGTAAGAAGTCTCTGTCCAGCTTTCCTGTAGGCTCCCTGCAAGTACTGGAAAGCCACGATTTTGCATTGTTGGAAAATCCTGAATAAATAGGGAAGCTCTGCTTAAGTTATTTCAAATGTATTCCTTAGTTTGAATTAGCTTAGGATTTTACACCGTCACTTACACTCTGACTGGCCAAATTACTGTGGACAAATGTGCCTGTGAGAATGTGAAATCTAAGCTCATAATAGGTGGTGAGGTGCCTGTGTTGTTGACCGTGCTGTGTTCAGTGGTTGGCTGTATGGAATAATTGTGCCCTGCTAAGAAGCATTTTGGGCTCTGCACAAGACATAAAACCTCTGTGTGGTCTTTTTATGAGCAGAAGGGCTTTCAGCTGGGTTGTTGAAGCTGACGACAGTTGAAGTGGAGTAAAGATCTAAGGGATCTTCATCTGAACTAAATGCATGTTGTCTGATCTCGGGAGTATGGCTTTTAGCCTGTTGTGTGCCCATGATACAGCACACCTGAGCATCTCTACATCAGCAGTACTAACACCTTTCTGAGTTTGCTCATGAAAACTGGAAAGCAGAACAGAAATGGCAGGAGGTCTGGAATGCTGCTCTGTCAGAAGTCATAGATCTCTGCATGTACTTCCAGAGCTACCTGTTGCTGTGTGTTCCTCAGTGGAGTGGCCTCCTTCACCAAGGTGGAGAAGACTGTGGGTGGATAGCCCCTGAGCAGCTTCCTGATGGCTGGATCTGTGATTTCTTTTTGGATCTTGTCAGGAACAAACAGTTAATTTACCATGTGTGCATTCTGGTACAAACATGCAAGTTTTTTCTCCTTACAGGACAGATACAAAGGCTGAACTGGCCCTTGTAGTACAAAAGGCAAAGGAGGCAGGAGCATTTGATGCTGTGGAGTGCACTCACTGGGCAGAAGGAGGGAAAGGAACACTGGCACTGGCACGAGCTGTTCAGAGAGCATCACAGGCACCCAGCAACTTCAGGTTCCTCTATAACATGGAGGTAGGAACTTGCAGTATTACAGAGATGCTTTGTTTATAAGGTGGAGATCAATTGGTTTCACTTGCTTCAGTTGTTAAGAGCTGTCTGAAAGGCTGCTTGGGAAACTGAGAAGAAATTTGGGTTTAGAATTGTAATGTTTATACCAGCAGTCTCAAAGGCCTATTTAGTCAGTTCTTGTTGTTTTGACTAACTAGTGAAATACTGAAACCTGTTTTGAAAACCCTTAAATTACTGTAGAGCTTTGTTCTACAGCAGATGGGATTAAGTCTTATGCCTACAGATGGGCACTGCATTACACATATGAGGGATGTGAAGCTGCTGTGATGCTACAGGTCTTTGTAGTTCAGCCACACTGACTTGCCTGTCTGTTTTTTTTCCAGCTCCCTGTTGTAGATAAGATCAGAATTATTGCCCAGCAGATCTATGGGGCAAGAGACATTGAGCTACTTCCAGAAGCACAGGAGAAACTCGCCCTCTACACTAAGCAAGTGAGTTTTCCACATCATCCAATAGCAGTGGTGCTTTTCATTTTAAATGACCATATTGAACATACTGAAGTGGTGTTCAAGCTGTGTGTGAAGAGAATCACCACTCAAGTTTATGTCCTAGTCCAGTACTCATTAAATGCTGTTAATGGCAGAGGAGGAAGAGAATGTGAGGAGGGGGAAACTGACTGTCTTGTAGTGGAGAAGATGGGACTCACTCATCTGGCCTGATACCACATCTATCACAGTATATGGAGAGAGAAGAGCAGGAGGGTTCAGTGGTCTTTCTCTACTATACTCTGCAATCCTTCAGCAGTTAGAGAATTAGGGTTATGCTGGTGTGAAATAGTCTAATTATTTTTTTTAAATCTTGTTCCACTGAGATCAAGTTCCACTAATCAGTTTTTTAATCCATATGGATTTTTGGCAGTCACAGTTATGTTGGGGAAAGAGTTCCACAAAAGATACAAGACTTCTGGTAGAAAAAATGTCTACTTTTTTTAAAGTTTTGAATGTGGCATCTGGTTGTTGAATTAGATGCTTTCTGGTTGCTGTGTTGCTTTCATTCCTCTCTAGCATGACATTCTTTTGAATTTACCTGTTGAAGGTCTGTGAAGAGAAGAGCAGTGTGATAACTGGCCATTTGCTGGTTACAAGGTGCTCGAATAATTTTGCTTTTGTAGTCCATTTACTACTGACATATGTAGCTTCTTACTTTCATGCTTCTTTTCCTTTACAAAGTCCATCAAAATCCCATAGGCAAGTAATTGCCACTCCTCACGAACTGCAATTATATTGGTCAAACATTTCTAATTAGCTGATCTCAGCTGAATGAAACCTGAACCTGAGCTGTTTAACATTTTGGGAAGAGAGTAGAAAGTAAGTTGGCCATCAAGGTTGTATATCTAACACTTCTCACTTTTCCTGAGCTGGATCTGCTGGGGGTGATTCTTTAGCACTTAGTGGGGGACAGGGAGAGAGTTTGAGAAAGAAGGAATGGGAATGCAGAATGGTCAATAGACCTGACTGGCTGTGGATGAAACAGTCAGTGAGGAGTGAAATAAAATGTCTGATGGCTGCAGAGAATGGCAGAATAGAGCAATTATGTTTGGGTACAGGGAAAGGTACTGGCTTTTTCCACTAATTTCTCTTCTTTTCTCTCTGTTTTCCCAGGGATTTGGAAACCTGCCAATCTGCATGGCTAAAACTCACTTATCGTTGTCTCATGACCCTGAACAAAAAGGAGCACCTTCAGGTTTTGTTCTGCCAATCCGAGACATTCGGGCCAGTGTTGGAGCTGGATTCCTGTATCCACTGGTAGGAACGGTATGTGATGGGGTGAAACCCTCAGCTGGAGTGAGGAAAAAAACTTGATGTGCATCCCAGTAATCAGTTATCTTCAGTATCTTAAATTTGGAGAGCCTTTGTCATTTGCAGTCAGTGTTTTAACACACCAGTGTATTAGATGCCTTAATAGGGATTTTTTTCAGGGTGAAGAAAGAAGCTGAAATTAGACCATCTGACATTTAAATAATTAGCGAGCCCTTGGTGTACCCCTCTGATCTCTCTTCTTAGATTTTGAGAAAAGGGTGAGCTCTGTAGTTAGTGAATTCTAGGAGTGGCAGTCTGGTAGAGGGATGGGAGAAATCAGGCCCACCTGATGGCCACTGGACTTTGCATTCCTGGTGAAAGCACTTTGCAGTACTTCAGCTTGATCAGGGTAGAACAAGGCAACTCCTCCAAAGCTTTCAAAGCAAACAGCTTTTGATGAGACACCTCCAAAGCACTTGTGCTATCAATCATTTATCAGGCTCCCCTCCCATTTGGTTCTCGTGGTTTTGCTGACCATCTGTTTGCTGTTCAGCATCAATTCCAACAATTCATTTTACTGTGCCCTCGAGTTTTTAGTTTCTGTTCTTTGACATGATTGGCGTAATGACATCTGAGAGGGGAGAGAGTATCAACAATGGAAACAGGATCCTGGAACAGTTTTGATATGAATGGCCTGGCAGAAAGAGGAGCTACCCGCAAAATGAACTCAAGTTCAGGTTTGCATCCACAGAAAGAACATTTAAGATTAAAGGATCCACTGGAAATCTTACCCAGGGAATCTCTTCTGGGTTAAGAAACTAATGAGATTAGTTTAGGGGATGAGGGAGCTGGAGCAGAGAGCTGTCTTTTTCTTGGTTTTGGGGCCTGAACCTTTTTCCGAAGTCTTAATGGCAACATATTTGTTGTAATAAATTTTCAAAAGCATTGAGGTGCCTGACTCAGATGATGGAATTTGCTGATTTAAGAGTTAGAGCTTCTCTTCCTTCAGGTGGTGGTTAGAGCCAAATACTGGGTACCTTTTCTTTTAATTCTTTAAAAACAAAAAGGTAGGCAAGGGTTTCCAGATTACACAACATAAATAAAATAACCTCATCCTGATGAAAATCTGGCTCATCCATGTTCTGAAGACTAATGTGTGTTTTTGTATAGAATGAAAGATAGCATGCCTGTTCCTGTTATAAATGACATTTTTTGCAAGCCAAAATTTAATCCAAACAATGATTTGTTTTTATTATTTATTTCATAAGCATTGGAGAAGGAAAGGGTACACTGCATTAATGAGCTACACTAGAGAGAGATGTTTTCAGACATTAAAACCAACATTTTGGCTCTTTTTCTGATGTCTTCAGTTTCTATGGAGTTGGACTTTTTCCTTTCTGCTTCTTTCCCAGTTTCCTAATGTTTTCTTGGCTATGTGATAAATCAGGGTGTTAATTCTGCTACAGTTAAAAGTAAGTCTTCTGGTTAGGGACATGATCATTCTTCTGTGGTGTCTCCAAACCCAGGGAATGGATGTCCTTTTGAGAAGCAATCCAAGGCATTTTGAATCAGATCACTATTTAAACCCATTCAGCAGGGGATATGTTAGTCTCAGAATAAATTTTTGGCAGCAGCCATTGAACTGTGAGCTGAAAATGCAATAAATATGTACCTCTGTGCAGAAGCTCTCAGGATAAATGGGATGTGAAATTAATCACCGGTGTGTGTATTCTTGTTATCTGAAGTTATCACAAAGGTATGCCACATTTTATTTTTTTCTCAGGTTCTGAGTTTTCAGTTTTTCCCTTCCTGGCTCAAAGTTGAAACTGTTGTACTTCAATGAAATACATTGAGATTTTAAAGGAAATAAAATTTCAAAGGTTATCTAGATTTAAAGTGAAATAAATCATTGGACTCACTTTGGTTGGGTTTCTTTTCTGTTGCTTATGAATTGAAAGCAAATCCTGTATTCAGCTAGTTTTTTAGTTCCTAAATGGCTTTTTTTTTTTAAGTTCCACAAGAGCAATAAATAGTTGGTATTAGTTTTATTTGAAATCTTGCAAGGGGTTTGATAATATCCATGCGGGCTAATTTTTTCATGCAAGTAAATAGTGTGAAATCTTCTTGAGCACATGTGGTATTAAAGGGGAGGAGGATATTGGAGGAGAAGTTCATTACTACAGCTTGGAAAATAACTGAGTGCATTAAGCATTGTGGACTCTTGTACAGAAAATTAGTAGCCTGGATGAAAATTATTCGGTACTGCATGGAAATTTTGGGTTTTAGAAGACTGCCTTTAAGTAATAGCAAAGTAGCCACTGTGGGCTGCCCTGTGGATAGGAAAGGAGGAAAAATTGACTGTTCATTTTGAAATAGAAAGTGCAAGAAATGGCAAAGTCAGGTGCATCTTCAGCACCTCCTACTCTATTGAATGTCACTCTCTCAGCTCCTGCTGTGCCCCTCTGAATCTGGAGGTGGAGATCTGCAAAAATCTATGATTCTTCAGTGACACATAAATAAATAGGAAGTTTCTTGTTCTGCATGACCGGAGACTGGCAGGTGAGAACAGGGAAAGCCCCTCCAGGCACTTTGAACCTTTTAATACCTTCTTGAGAGCAAAATACTCATACAGCTAAGCACAGAGACAAGGAATGAGGGTCCTCTCAGTGGCCCCCCCATTCTCTGTCTGGGAAGGCAGTGACTGCCAAAAACCTAGTGCAGCCCTAGAACTCATTACAAAGAGGAGACTTTAAATGATTTTTGTCTCTGCACAAGCCATGAAAGATGCAGTGGGTAAATGGGGACTGGAGTTAGTGCTTGTAAACGGTGTAGGAGACTGGGATGGAACTCCAAAAGCTCCCTGAACACTTTTGAGAACTGCAGAAAAGGCCTCACCAGCAGAGCTTTGCCTTCTTGCTGCTTAGCTTATTACCAAAAGGAAGATGGGGAGGTAATTTGATTAGTGTGCAAAATAGTTGCTCAGGGAGAAAATACCAGGTTGCCAAAGAGATCTTTAATCTAATGGAGACAGGCATAACAATACTGACTGTGAAAGCTGAGCCCGAGTGATGCAGATAGAAAATGAGACCTTTCAAGGTCTTCCTTTTTTGTTAAAGCAATTAATGACCACTGACACAAACTACCAAATGTGGTCACAAGTTGTCCACTTCTGTAGGGCATCTGTGTTTAGCCTATGTGTGCTGCTGGGCTAAATCTGAGTTGGGGAAGGGGAAATGTTCTCAGCTGCATGAATAAATCAGGCCAAGTGTAATTCCTGCCAGCCTTGCATTCTGCATCCTCAAAACTGGGTACTCAGCAGTGGGACAAGTGGAGAGGACTGGTCTGAGGCAGGTCTAGTGCTGGCAGCTGTTTTGGGAGTTTTGGTTCTGCCACTGCAGAGCCCTTCTGAAAATGTTCCAGTCAGGAGAACAGACCTCTTCATCTCTGTTTAAGCTTTATCCCAGTTTAAAAAAACAAAACAAACCTCAAACTATTTAAACTCTATTCTCAACAGTAATTATTCCTAATTATCTAACAATTAAAGAATTGTAATCAACTCAGACTTTACAGCTGGAAAAGTTGTATGAAAACATGTATCCTCACTTCAGTACCCAGAAAATGGCCATGAGTGATTGTCTCACCACAGCAAAGTCCATGAATGCTCCTCCAACAGTGACCTGGTCAGCTGGATGTCCAAGTACTTTGCCAAGTATTGGGCTCAGTCCTCATCATAAAAGCAAAAGCCTCACACCTGTCTACTCATCCAGGAGTTCCTGGTTCTCATGGTGTGCTTCAGAATGGTCCATGACCATCATCCCACTGGTCTGTTCATGTGCAAGGAGCTGCGTTGCCTGTTGACATCACAGTCTTCAGTATCTTGTGCACAGAGTGATGCTGCTGCCATTTTAACATTCTCTCTCTTGCTGACCAGATGAGCACTATGCCAGGACTTCCTACAAGACCCTGTTTCTATGATATAGACTTGGACCCAGTGTCAGGAGGAGTAAATGGGCTCTTCTGAAAGGAATAATTAACCAAAGGTAGGTGCCTTCTTGAAGGCTTTCAATATTTGGGCTTATTTCTCATCTTGAAATAATGGAGTTAAGCCAATCCCATATTATGCCATATGTTTCCAATTGACATTTGATTATAATTCAGCCTGAAAGTTGCCTGCACTACTATATAATAATAATTAAATTTATTTTTGTTTTTAGCTCTCAGAAGAACACCTGATGAGTCATGTAAATGGAACTTGTGTCCTGATCTTTCTTTAAGTCAGAACAAGATATGACTGAGAATGTAGTGCAAGAACTGACTGAAAGGAGGAGTGCTGAAGAATCAACGACTAACTTTTAATCTGTAATAATTTTTAAACTGCTGTGTTCCAAGCTGCTCAACACTGAGCATATAAGACATACTTCTACAGTTCTCCTGCTTCATAATTGTAGCTGAAGCAGAATGAATACAGAAGCTTGGGTTTAGTGACCTCTTTTGATTCACTGACATGATTTTAATAATTAAAAATCCTAAAGCTGAAGCTCTTTGAAACAGTCTTGGGACTTAATTGTCTTAACCATAGGGGTTTTGTAGCATACATTGTCTTTGAAAGTCTTGTATGCTGCAGTTTCCCATTTGCCATACTGAATTCTCTGTTCCACTTCTTGCACTATGGGGGAAATTGCTGTGCTCTGAAACTGCACCAATGTCATTTAAAAGAGGGAGCAATGAGGAATCCCTGTCTCATTTCTCTCCAGAAGTGCTTATCCTGGCTTCTGCTGTGAATTATTTCTGCAGACACCCAAGCCATGTCAGATTTCCCTGTTAAAAAGCCCAGCTGTGACTACTATGTTCTACTGTTAATGAAATGAAACCTCTGGATATCAGATCTAGATGAACTGGATCTCTGGCCCATATCTGTGGCTTTTACCAAATGTGTCCTTTGAACCATTTTATGCTCAACAATAAGTGCAGTTACACCACTGACAAGCCTTGCTGCTGAAGGTGCCTTTTTGGTGAATAGAGACAACACGAATAGTGACCAAGTGACCAGGTTTTGTCAGCAGGCCAAAAATAATTTTGTAACGTGAAGATAGCATTGCTGCCAATTTTTTAACTAATACAAATAAATGAGCAAATACTTCAAGTGCTTTTTGGGCTTTAATGTATGCACTGAGATTACTGAATTAGAACTTATTTCTGTGATTAACTGCACACAGCAGCAATCCTTGTATTGACAAGTAGGAGTGATTATTGCAGTAATAAGTTGCCTGCAATGCACCAGGGGGTGTGTGTGCATTTAATCTAGTTTCCTTCCCTAGATGATGTATGTCATCTGTACGAAATAAATCACCTGAATTATTCTGTGAATTTGATATACTTGCAGCTGACTGCAGAATATCTGAATTAAAACTTGTGAGGCCCATCTGCTTGTATCAGAACTGAATCCAAAAACATTCAGATTTTGGTGAGAAGTGGGAGGATCAGGATGTAGGTGTGCACCAATGTAGGGGAGCATCTGTAGTACACAGATACTGTGTGTATATTTATATGGAGATAGAGATCTATATATCTTCAGTTGTTCAGGAGGGGAGAATAATTATATAAAAGTTAATCTGGTTGTGACACAAGCAGACAGAACAGTTTAAATAGTAGTACGAGAATTGGAGATGCATTCACAGCCTCCTAAAATTTTCCTTTCAATGGTGTTTGGCTGAGAATTTACTGGCAGCCAGGTCTGCAGAGCACACTCAGTCCCCTTGGAGGGGATCAGAAGGGGTGTTCTCTCTTTGCTCCCACAGCCCCCCTCCCTGGTTCACGGGGCCTCTTCACCTGCAGCTCCTCAGCCCAGCCTTCCTTCCAAGCAGGTTGCCAGAGTGGATGCTGCCAAGTCTGCTGTCAGTTCCTACATTTAATCTTCCCTGCTACGCTGCTTTCCTGAAAGTGCTCTGTGTTCCACCTTCATTTTATGCTTATGAAAGATGGGATAAGTGCAAATTTATGCTAAGATTAGCCTCATTTTAGTTTAGCATGAGATCATAGCCATGTGCTTGAGAGAGATGGTTCAAGAGGTTGCTAGTCCACCTCCTGCAGTGAGGCACAGCACTGGATCAGGCATGAGCTGTTTGAGGGTTTGCTGTGCATGGCAGGACTGGCAGCAACGAGGCAAAAGAGCCAAAAAATAACACCAAGCATCTCCAGAGGGGAATGTTTTCTAACCTGAACTTTCAACCCCTTGGGATGTGATCTGATCTCTCCCTAATCTAGGTCTTGCAGAGTGATACATAAATGGGTTGTTTTTTTAACTCTCCTTTGCAGCTCAGGATGCCAGCTAGGTCTTGTCCTATCAAATGGGACACAGAGGATGCTTAATTTTTTCAAACTGAATACTGAAAGGTTGTCTTCTCATGCTGTTGCCTAGAGAAAAAACTAATTATGTACAAATTTGTTCTCTGTGGGACCAGAGCCCATAGTTGGTGTTACGACCATCCATCCCCTGAGCTGTGCTGTAATTAGAGTCCTGCATGTAAGAAATTACACAGATTTATTTTCTTGACTATGCAAGGGACAAAAGTAAAAGGAGCAAATATTGCTTGGCTGGCTTGTTGCAGGTCACCAGTGTGGGCCTAGAAAGGAAACCAGATACAGCTGGGCGAGGGTCTTCTGTCGAGCTTACCCATCTTCTGACCAGATCCTGGGCTTGCTGCAGACCCTGTTATTTATTTACCTTGCACCACAGCCTTTGGTGCCACCATCTGCCCCTGGAGCATCAGGAATAATTGAATTCCATGCAAAGTGTTCCCAAATGGAGTTGATGGGAACTTGCCTCCATCACACCACCCCTGAGGCAGCACACACATTCCCCATCCTTGCATTAACCATCCTCTTTACTGCTCCCCTCCCTCCTGCCTCCGACTGCAGCGAGGGAAAAGCTCCTCATGCTGAGAGGCCTCGCTTGGCTTTAACACACAAGTGGGTTGTAATTAGAACCCACTGCCCACCCCGGGAGAGAAGCTGTTTCCAAATGAAGTTTATTATCCTGCAAGCAACACATCTCATAGGGGAGCTTTAAAGAGGTAATTCCTTATGTTGCTTGATGCACTTTTCTGCCCTCCTGGCTGATGTTTCAGCCCATCAAACCCATTTTGTACCTTTTTTCCTATGAAGAAGCCAAAGAAGGAGGGAGGCTGTGTGTGTTTTTCTAAGCCTGGCCTACACTGGAAGCCACTTGAAGGTTCAAAGTGCTGCTTTTCCCCGTTTCTTATGTGCAAACATGCTGTGAAGCAGTTTATGTCTGTAAAACCTCTGTGGGCGTCAGTCAGCTCCCTGTGGAGATGAATGGGGACGTTCAGGCAACCCAACTATAGTTTTCTGTAGTTCATCAGCTGCACTTGGTAGTCCTTTTCCCAGAGGCTCTCCCATCAATCATAACAGCTGGAGACATGATTTTTTTAAAGTCAGATCTCAGCTGCTTTGGAGAGAAAAGAGGCTCATATGAAAGAGGTTCTTTCTCTGATGTTTTGAGCACGGATTAGTTTAAAGCCAGGAGCTGTCTGTCCTTACCTCCACCTCCGGAGGTGTAGCTCCTGCAGCACCCCCAACAGTGTGTGCTAAAAGCTGCGAGGGTTTCAGGCTGAACACAAAAAACAGCTGCCAAGAGCGAGACCCGCGCCCCTTCCCACACAAGCAGGCAAAGGCCAGCGGTCCCTCCTCCCTCCGGGCTGTACACCCGGCTCCCTTACAGCACATCTTGCTGTCAGTGGCTTCCGAACTACAAACCACAGCTCGATTTCTAGGAGGACCTTTGCCTCGGAGTTGTAGTTCGTGGTTTTCATGTCTGCTACTGCTGTGCACAGCCTGGGAGGGGACGAAAGGTTACTCTGCGAGCAGAGGGATGTTGCCTTTTCAGAAGAGAAGGATGCTGCCCGCCAAAAGAGCGGTGTTACCCCGTAACAGAGAAGGATGCTCACACGAAAGGGATGCTGATCGGCGAACAGGGAGAGATGCTTTCCCTTAGGAGGAAGGAGGCTGCGAGCAGGTGCCGGC
>WEIV01027497.1:375031-393355 GCA_013390005.1 Calyptomena viridis | reverse complement strand
TTTTTTTTGGTAAGGGTGACACACATCTTACAACATCACCTCTTTGATGAGCACTCGCGGTGTTAATTGAGGTTGCCATGGGAGGCATGCACGTAGTATAAATAAGCTCCCTTCTTGCCATGTGATTTGGCTTTTGTATTCCACAAGCCTCCTTTTTGTATTCTCTGTTTTTGCATATTGTCATATGGTGCATTAAAGATAAAAATATCTGCTGTCTCAGGGTGTAATTTCCCTAGCTGGAACTATGAGTGCATATGGAGCAGTGGGGAAAGGATTTAGCAAACCATAGGAGAAGAAAATATATGTGTGTGCATGTGTAATATGTATTTGCCATAATATGAGCAGTTATATAAAAAAAGTCCCCTTTTACCACATAAAGTAGCAAAGAAGTGCTTTCTGTTGTGGAATGTCACTGGGTTGACATCTTGTGGCCTTATTTCGCCTTTGGGTATCAATGCTAATTAGTGGAAATAAAATGCTGTACTGCATCCAGCCCTGGTCTGCCTCCCAAAATGAAACAAATAGAGAAAAAAACTTTTTTTTTTTTTAATTGTTCTACAGGCCTTATCATTTGTTTGTTGTGTTCCAGATAAAAGATGGAAGCCTCGGTCATGCTTCACAGCAAAGTTCAGGTAACCTGTGAGAGGAACTGAAGCAGAAAGAAAAGCCGACGCAAAGCAGCATCTGACCTTGTCACTGGGGGGCAGAAAACAGCCACTGGTTCCACTGGTGCTTCAATCAAGTTCCCTTGTGCAATGTGGAATTGCAGAGAGCTCACAAAGTGCAAATTCTTTCCAGATCCATGGGGTGAATAAAAGTTGTTAACTCTTGGCTTGATTTTTCATCCTTTGGGGGAAAAAAAAGCTATGTCAGACTGGCCATTACATAGTTGTTGGTGTTAGACCAAGCACAACTTGAAGTGGGTTTATTCTGGAGATGAGAGTGACTGTGGCCAGCAAAGCCAAGGAGAAGCCTGTTCAACTTCATGTCTACCCGGGATTCCTTGGAGAGATGATAAAGTGAGTAATAAGATGAAGTGGGACTTATAAAGCAGATGCAATAGCTCCAGCAAAACTTCTTTTCACTGCCACATCCACTCATTACAAAGCAACTAATGTTATTTGGAAAACTATTTGAGGAAAAAATGCACTTTGAGCATCTCTGCATTTCCTGTGACTGAGGCATTGATCAAGAAAATTGGTAGTATAACACAAACGAAGGAAAAGAAGGAAAGAAACAAATGGTGAAGGCAGCTAAGGAAATTCAAATGGAGAACCCAAAAGATGTAGAGACTCCCAGCACAGGGGCGACATGCTCCCCACCGGAAGAACAAGCAGAAAAACCCTCCATGCTCTGTTTTAAGAAGCGTAAGAAGCCCTGTAAGAAGGGTCTGACTGTGAAGGATGCGTGTGAAGGAGCCTCAGAGGAGAAAAGCCAATGTGTCAATGCCAACCAAGGGGACGTGAAAGTTTCCAGTCCCTCACAATCCTCCAAAGGAGCCTGGGCAGCCATCAAAAACCTCACAAGACCTCGGAGAAGGCAGAAATCCTCCTCACGGAAGGTGCCCTCCGATTCCCAAGTGCAGCTGGAGGTGGATGTTGAGGAGGGCTGTGCACAAGACCTCCCAAAGAAACGAGTGAGCTCTGGGGTGAAGATGCCCTGTGTACGGTTCTCCAGAGGCAAGAAAAAACCCAGCCCCTCGGAAGCAGTGGAGGAGTTGGAGGGCAGTGTTCAAGCAAATGAAGTGATGGGTGTTTTGAATAAAGCGAGTGAAGAGCCATTGGGTTTGACCCCGAAGGACCAGTCTGAATCCTTCAGCCCAGTCTCTGCAGAGGAGGGCCAGGACACAGTGAAGGAGGATCAGGACACAGTGAAGGAGGATCAGGACACAGTGAAGGAGGATCAGGACACAGTGAAGGAGGATCAAGACACAGTGAAGGAGGACCAGGATACAGCGAATGAGAACCAGGATGCAGTGAAGGAGGACCAGGATACAATGAAGGAAAGTGACAGCTCTGTTGGGAAGAGTGAGCCTTTGACAGAGCCCACACCTGAGGCAGAGGAACATACGGAGTGCACTGTTCAGTCGGAGATAACTGATTCAGAGACAGTTAATGGAGCAGCCCAGGACAAACTGCAGGAAGGGAGCCTACACCAAACCACAGATGATGCAGAGGGCAGGGAAGTTGCTCCTGAAGCACTTTATTCAAAGGATCAACCTGATACTGCCCCTGAAACCACCAAGCTGCAGGAAATCCCTAATACCTGCAAAGAGCTGCCTGAAGGGGATGAATCAGAAAAAAGCATAAATCTTCCTGAGTGCAAAGCCGAGGAGACTGTAACGGATTTGAGTGAGTCGGCACCTAGAGACGAAGGAGCAAGTGTGCAGGAATGCCCCAGCCCTCAGGTGGCATCTAGAGATGATGGAGCGAGTGTGCAGGAATGCTCCAGTCATCAGGTGACATTAGAGGCAAACTCAGGCGCCGGTGTCAGCATCGTCATCACCATCACTGAAGCTGAGGACTCTGACAACACTGACTCTGACCAGGCCTATGAGCCATCCCCAGTTTTGCACCAAAATAAGCAAAAAGGGAATAAAAAATCAAATAGAAACGCTGATGTTGGTAAGAAAGAGGCCCCTGAGGCTGGTGGCGGTCCCCAGGCAGAGGAGAAAGGTCTGGGTGACCATGGGCAGAGAACTGGGGAGCAGTATGAATTGCTCCTCATAGAAACCGCCTCTTCCCTCGTGAAGGCGGCCATTCAGTCATCCATAGAGCAGCTGGTCAATGAAATGGCCCTGGAACAGAATAAACACAACAGCTTTCTGTGATGGCAGCTTTGCCCCCAAGAGGAAGAGCAGAGGAAGTGATCTAAAGGTCCATTTGGCCTGGGGTGTGTGTGAGGAACTCAGAGAGCTCCTGAGGCCGAGGTGTAGTTAATTCTGCATGCCCGTTCAGTTGTGTGTCTATGTGAAATGGCTCCTGGGACGTGGGCAGACCCTGCTAAGTACAGTGTGTCCCCGGGGCTTCAGACAGCACCACTGACTGCAGCGGCAGAAAAATGAAGTGACTGTATTTTCATTTATTGGCATATTTATGTCAAGGCTGCATTTGTGCTGTCATCCATGCCAGGTGTCCCTGCTGTTCATGCTGTAGATCTGTATATACCACGTGTTTAAAGAAAGGTCCCAAGAGGGAGCGACTGCCTGACCTGCTGCTGGGCTGGATTTGGGAGCACGCTGGAACAGCTGGAGGTTTGCCTGGGGTTTGTTGGAGGTGAGAGAGAGTGAAGAGACTGCAATGTTAACGTGAAGACATCAATGCCAAACAAGGTCAGGCCAGTGTTTAGTATTGTGAACAGGCATTTGCTACCTACAGACATCAGGAGCCGCGGTCACCGCTGCTGTCGTGTCCTGTGAAGCCAGAGAGTTGCAGCGCGAGGTTTTCTTCATTCGGCCTCTCCCCGCGTCACAAGCAGCCTGTGCATCTCCAGACATGTTAAAGCACAGCATCAGCTGCTCGCCTGGCTGACCCCGGGCTGCACAAATGCCAAGCAAACTGCAGCCCTTTGTTTGCCGGGAGGCCGTTCTCGCACCATTAAGCTCGACGGGCAAAAATTCCCTGCGGCATCACCGGCGTGGGCTGGGCGGGAGCGTGCCTGCTTCGGGCAGCCCGTCTCCTCCTCGCCTTCCTCCATCCCAGCCTCGGTGTCGTGGTGAAGCTGTCCTCAGATGTAGCATATTTTTTATATATGGCATGTGATATAAATAGCAGTGAGCTGCATGCGTGTTAGCAGTCAGCATAGTTCGGGTAGCTGCAATGTTCTGCCGGCGCTGGAATTGCTTTGATTTGGTCTGAGCGCCGCTGGCGTCCCTGGGTGCTGGCGGCAGCCTGTCCCGCACCGCTCCCTGCTCGCCGCAAAGCCCGCCCGCCTTCATCCAGCCCAGGCATCCCTTGGGAAACGTGCATTATGCCCGGCTCGCTGCCACGGGGCTCCGGAGGGCTCTGGCACGCCATGTAGCTCGCCCTGAAACATGCGCTGGAATGCTGGAGCAATCTTACGGAAGCCCCAGGGAAAAAATCTAGACATGAGGGCCTGAGGACATGGCTGGAAAATGCCCGGACAAGCCTATTGCAGTCAAAACCCACGAACTGCCCTGCTCCAAGGGGTTCGCACCGGTGTAGCGTGTGTGTGCGAGCATCGCCTCCAACTATAAGCTCTCCAAGAGAAAGGGGCCTTTTAATAATTTGGGATTGCATCTGCGTGGCCGGGATTTATGTCCAGCTGTGGGCAAGGCAGTGTGTTTCTCTGAGAAAATTCTCCTGTGTACTTCTCAGCCGATACAGAAATAGCAGCTGCACTTGGCACTTGCTCATTGACCATGGGCGATGTGCTGAGATTTCCCTTCCCAGTGTAGGATTTGGATTCCTGCTAAAATATAAGGGCTGTGCATCTCCCTAGTACCTGGTGTGCAACCACGTTTTAAACCTTGATAAAGCATCTCTGTTGTTACAAGAGGACTGTGAGAAGCTGTGGCTCATTTCTGTGCAAGTTAAACTTAAGAAAAATCAGAGGATGTTAAAAAAGTGTCTTCTTTTTCTGTGAATTTATTTATTAAGTTATCAGATATCAATAATTCAGTATGTACAATTTTAATGGCTTTGTACTTCATACTGGTCCTTCCAGGTATTTTGCCATAGATTTGAAAGGGACTTTTAAAGGACTTTTAGATGTACCTTTGGAGCTGCCACAGCACCCCAAGGGGAGCCATACTGATGCTTAGGGATTGCTTATTGGGATTGCACCAGGCACCATGGCTGGTCGGTGCCGAGCAAAAGGTTGGAGTCAGCTGCAGAGAAGGATATCCAAGCTCTAGTAAATAAACAGAAAAAGACTCTGTGGGACCAAGCTGTCATTTTCTGTCAGCCTGCTAAGCAGTTTTGGGAGGACTGCTTGCTATTTCAGTATTGCTTTTTAAGTGAAATATATCTTCAAAAAAGGAGAGTGGCAGAAATGCTTTGGTCCAGCCCTGCTCTGTGACTGTTGCTCCATGTTCAGGGTGGTGTTTGCATCCTCTCTGTAGCCGGTTTTCCCTCTGTTATAGCTGTACATAAACCTGATGATTATTTAATTAAAGCTGAATGTACCTGTTGTTTTCTTGCCTTGTGATTGAGTGGGCAGCTATGGAGAGATTTTATATGTGAAAGGATTAACTCACAGTGGTGCTCTGTTGTGTCCAGATTTTTCAGGCAGCTGTACAGTGAGCAGAAAGAAATCTTAAAGTTGGTAGCAGACTCAAATTCCTTGGAGGCTTACTCCTCCTCTGCTCCTTCTATAACCTTTCCTTCTGATTGCTGGCCAGTCATTTCTACTGCAGAGCCCTGACTGCCTAGGACTGCTATAAGGAATTTGTGAGAGATCACAAATCTCCAGCAGCTAAGAAAAGCCATCCTGCTGCCCCATGGGTAAATTCCCTACTAGATGCCCTATAGAACCAGAGGAAAACGTTTAAGGCACCCCAGACAGACAGGGGTCAAACTCTGCTGCCCATGGAATAGAACAGCTCTTGCTGATCCCATGCAGGTGGTTTGGTTTTCCCTCTGAGCTGGTGGTTCATGCTTCCTGCTCCCAAGGCTTGGGATTGCTGTTTCCAGGTGCCTGGTTTGGTGCTGACAGGGTCCACGATGGGACCCGGGAGCAGGGAGCAGCAAGTTTTGTGCTTCAGCACTTTCTGTGATGGCTCAAATGCATCCCACACCCTAATTTATTTTTTTTTTTTTGCATAACATCTTTCATTGAATTTCTTTAGACACTTTAAAACATACAGAAAATATGTGAAAAAGAAGTTATAAATTTTTAATAATATTAATACTATTTATTCTTTCAGGTTTACAGAACAAAATATTGGCCTATAACAGCCACTAATGACTTAATTAAGACTCTATACTCCTTCCTTATGATTAGAGAGTAGAACATTAGTAAAACATTTCTTCTTTTGGAGAAGGAATGATACATTTACTATTGTAAAGGAATACCAGGCCAGGAAACCTGTGAAGATGTGTCTGCATGGTTGTGCCAGAGCACCAAAGGATAACCAGGATTTACAGCTTTGTTCTTCACCAACAGCTGAAATAAACTGGAATAATCATAGAATCTTTAGGTTGGAAAAGACCTTTAAGGTCACCAAGTCCCATTGTTAACCCAGCCCTGCCACTGTGTCCCCAAGTGCCACATCAACATGTTTTTTAGGTACTTTCACGGATGGTGACTCCACCACTACCCTGAGCAACGTGTTCCAATACTTAATAATCCTCTTGGGAAGAAACTTTTCCTGATATCCAGTTGTTTTTATAGCCCCATTCAGCTTTTGAGCCGTCTGGCTCCTTATCAATACAAGAAACTCATTGCTTGCTCTTCTCTGAATTATGTAAGTGGTTCTTCTGCCATTCCACAGATTGTGCTGCAGCTTTTGTCCCAGATGTTTCCAAAGCTCTTTCCTCAGCAGGGACAATTTGTCTTTATATTCAACAAGTTCCCTATCCCTGCTTTGCTGTGTAATTTTGAATATTTTCATCTCCCACAGCTTTTTTATATTAACAGCAAAGAAAAGAGTGTTTAAGTAGTATAACTCATGCCCAGAAAGGCTTCCAGGGGGATAAAAAGCTTTTCTGTTATGTCAACACTGAGCCAGAAGAAAACAAGTGTATCCACTGAAAGGTTCCTTGTGGAAATTGCCAGTAGACAGTGATGACATAAACAAATACTGCATTTTCTTTTCCGCCCTGGGACACCCAAAGTGCATCAGAAATGCACAGAGGTGGATCTCCAGCTGCTGAAGGTCACAGCAGGTCTGTACACTTCAAAGGACCAACTCTCCAGCAGCCAGGAATTTAGTGTTTGAATCCAAGATGCAACCCCTGCATAAATGATGGACATTCTCATATGTGTCCTTATGTATAAATTAAAATTCAGCTGTGGGTTTTGTTGTCGTTGGTTTTTATGAGTTTGGTTTTTTTGTGATTTTTTTTCCACAAACACATATAAGAAATTGAGTAAATTCATGAAATACACAGAAATTCTGGTCTGTGCTTTGGATGGATGGATGGATGGATGGATGGATGGATGGATGGATGGATGGATGGATGGAACCCAGACCCTGTTGACAGACCCGTGTGTTAGGGGCTGTGAGGCCCTAATATTGCCTATCCTATAGATAGAAGCTTTCAACATGAGTAACTCAAAATGATTAAGTGCTCCAAGGAAACAGATTGATTTAAATAATTGCTTTAATATGATTTTACCTCTGCAGTTTTATTTCCCAGAGAACTGGTTCTTGTTAGCTCTTGTTGAGTGGTATTAAAGTAATGAAATACTTTCATTTGCAAACAGATAAAATCTTAACATTAAATGTGATTTTTTTAAAAAAACAGGGGATGTTATTTCTTATACAGTTTTTTTAAGCAACAATATAGGTTAATATTTTTTAGGAGGCACAGCTTTCATGTATCTTTCTTTTTACAGAGAACAGTGCAATTCTTCTTTGCCAAATGATGAGATGGGATGCTGCTCTGGGGTCAAAGTCCATTTAGCTGAAAAGTGGATTTCAGCAAAAATACCCAAACCCAGCATTTTAAAATATGTTTTGTTATATAAAAACTGACAAACAGCCTGGATACAAAAGGGAGGGAGACATTAGGAAAACACATTTTGCAATTCAGATTGCTAAGATGAAAGTGTCTGCAGCTCGAGCTGGCTGACAGTCACCCTGACAGTCTTAAGTTAGACTTCACAGAGATCAGTCTTCCAAACCTCTTTAATCTGGGAGAGGTGACATCCCCGCACGAAGGTGGGTGCCCCAGCAGGGTCCCTTCTGCAGGTACTGGTGTCCTTTCAAGTGGTGCCTTTCCCGCGCCAAGTCCCAGCCGGTGCATGGACACACTGAGCATCACTTTGCCATTGTCCCTGAGAGAAAATTTAAATCTGGACAGGGATGTCATCGCTGTGCTGTAACACCAGTCACTCGTGTCACATTTGCTCTCACCATTTGCCGTTTTAATGAAGACACGAGGCTGAGGATCCGATGCGTCAAGGCTCAGTGCCGTGACAGCTCCGCGTGACGGGAGACTGGTGAGATGGCAGCTGGGTGGGAAGCACAAGTACTCCGACTCCTACGGAGCTTCTGAGCATCCCCACAGGGAAGGAGGAGAGGCTTATCCCCTCGCTGCTGCCGGCAGCCTCAGCCACTCGCCTTCTGACTGCCAAATGTTCCCAGACTGCTGCTGCACGAAGGCGTCGGGCTCTGGCGCAGCCCAGACAGCCTGCAACTGAATTTGCATTCCATTTGCCGGAGCAAGGCAGGGAAGGCCGCGGCGCCGGAGGCTTCTCATCCCGCATCTCCCCGAAGCGCGTCGAGCAGCCGTGAGCCTGCGGGCAGGAGGCAGCGGGCTGGGGGCCCGGCTGGCATGTGCAACAGGCACAACAGGAATGCACGCCTGCACCCTGCTCATTAGAGCCATGAGTAAGAGGGGATGCTCGGCCCTAATGACAGGTTTGGGTGCCTGCTCTGCTGGCTCCGGCGGTGCTGCGGGGTGGTGGAGGCGGCCGCTGCCGGAGCGGGTCCCTCCCGGGACGGCCGCGGGGAAAGGGGTGACGCCGAGCACCAGCTTCCACCCCCGGCACTTTCGGCCGGAGCTCGGCGAGGCTGCACGCCCGCAGCTGGCTCCGTGTCCTGATGGCTGACACCACGGTTCTGCGCGCCGTGAGGTTCTCCTCCTACATCCATCATCCCCGATGGCTCGTGGCCCTGGTTTCTCTGCCCTGGTGCCTAGAGCTGGCTTTATATCCTGAAAATGGTGGGTTGCAAATCCAGCGCCAGGAGGGACAGAGGGCTGCGGTTTCTTACGCCGTTTGTCCCAGTAACACGAAGATTCCCATGGACTAAACTTTGCCCGACTGCTGCATCGCCCCATGCATCCCGGGAGGTACAGCCGGGCACGGGCTGCTGCGCTGCCTGGACCCCCACAAGGCTTCCCACGGGCATCTCAGCTCAGGTGACACCCAGCCTAACGCAGCGAGAAGGTTTAGAGCTTTGCTGCACCTTTGTTCTGAGGGTGCAGCCTCTGGTTTGGAATAGTCAGTGGAAACATTTCCTCTCGTAGGCCGCTTTTGATGTTGTGTCATTAATTTTTCTTAATGAAACATGCAAATCCAGTAGATGCTGCGATTGCATTTCAGGGAACTCAGTCTTGACATGGCTCTGGTTGTAAATATTTAACTGGCATCTAATTTAGGGCACATCCATCCTCATTACCTTTTTCCTCCCGATTTGTTACTGCTCAGAATATATTTTCCTAGTGCTGGACTGCTGGGAAGCCCACTCAGTTGCAGCATTTTCTGGCAACCCTGGACAACAGAGGGAAAGAAAAGGCAGGGAATCTGAAGATCATGGCAGCGATATGGCACAACCAGTTGTTGGCATATTGCTGTGGGAGGCCTTGGACAAGCCAAGAAGAAACCCCTTGCCTTGGCCACTGACAGCCCATGGTCCCACATTCAATGATGTTGATTGCACAAGCTGAGGTCACTTTTTGTTGCCCTTCTGAAGGCTTCACTTACACAGGATTGATGCTTTCTGCCTCCAAAATAGTAGAAATCTATTCAGTTATCAGCCTTACACTAAAGAGTAATGAAAATGAAAGCTCATGATAGTGGTATTTCATGGTCTTATTTTTAACTGCAATGCTCCCTGCTTCAGGTTTAGATCCCAACAGCAAATTTATTTTCCCTGTTCAACCTTCTCAGTGTGCACAAATGTCCCAAACCCCTCTGGCAAGGGGCACTGCACCCACAGAGGGGCTGTCAGCCCCTCCATACCCTCTGCCCACTGCCTTCACCCGACTCTGCAGTGATTTGAAAGACAACATGCCAGTGAAGAGCCTGCCTGAAAGGCTGCTGTACTCACATGGCAGGAGACACGTGTTTTAGCCAGTCTGTGCAGGAGGTAAAAGGAGCTGAAGGGTTTTTTACCCTGCATGGAGTTGGGGTGAACATGGCCCAGCCATCAGCATCACCTCTGGGGGAGCCAGCAGGGAATCACTCTCGTCTAGATGACCAAAAATTCAGGGTGGAAGAGGTGGAATCCAAGCATGTGCAGGTGAACACTGAGAAGGGATGGGTTACTTTTTAAGGACAACTTGTGCGCAAGGAACAGGGACTGAAGTCTCGCTCCCCTGGCACTGGTAATTCAGGAAAAGTTCAGCCTAAGGCTTTCATTGCATAAGTGCTACCAAACAGCATCTCCAGCCACCATGGCAGGTGAGGAAAAGCAATTTTCTCAGATTAACCAGACTCCACGCTGCAAGGGGGGGGATAAATACACTTTCCTCCACACACTTTATTGCACCCTAAGCAGCCCAAGAAACATGGCCCCTGCTGGACTTGGTCTGTTCACCATCAGAGCATTAAAAATAATTCAAAATATTTCAAATTATCTATCTTGAAATTTTTTACCACGCTCTGGTGGTTGAGTCAGCTAACCTATAGGCAGCATATTTGGCCCAGCACTTAGATACATGATGACAGCCACTGCAGCACTTACTAGCATTTCAGATGTTATTTTGGTCTGGCCAAGGAGTCTGCTTATGTTCAGGGCCTTTAGCAGGTGTCTGAGCCCCAATGTTCTCATCTTTACATAAAACATGAACTGCAGAGTCTACAGACAAGGGACTTCAATGAATGTGGTTCACCAACTCAATACCTCTGATGACAGGACTCCTTCACAGTACAGGAAAAATCTCCAGGATCCCCTGGAACTTTGAGACTTCCAGCCTTAAAGTATTCCTACTCTGGGGCTTTCTTTGCCTAAGTCCATGTATCTATCAACCAATTGCAGATATCTGGAAGGAATCACCAACATTGCTCTGCACACTCTGACAATTTTTTTTTAGGGTTCTACAAAAAAAACAAAACAAAACCAAACAAACCAACAACCCCCCCGCAACAAAATACTACAAGAAATTAGTATTTGCCAAACCCAGCTGTGCAAGTCAGGCAGATTTCCAAGAATGCACAGGAACAAAGAAAGGTTAAGCACTCAGTAATTCAAGAGCCTTCCACATACAGTAATAAAATTTCTCATGATGTATCCATGAGCAGCTGCTGCCCTTTCTTAGTAAATGTAACTGCCCTGTAAAATTATTTTCTATTCATAAGAGTTGGAGAGAATGATGTTTTCATGTTAACATAAAATGGAGCTGACAACTCCTGTCTCTAGCTTTTCCTGCTGCTTTAATTTTAACAGTGCTTTAATGCTTGCAGTAGAAAACTGCTGAAAAGGCATTTCTTGTATTGCAAATGATGCAAAAAATGCCTCTGGCAGACGTTTGATGTCACAGATGTTCAGTACCACAAAGCTTAACCAAAGTATATCCCAAAAGGGGGTGTGACAGTAACAAAAAATAATAGCTTACAGTTGTAAATTTTCAAAGACATACAGGACACACATATGAACACAGCCCTGGTTTTGGTATGATTTCAACTTTACTGGTGTATGTGCAGCCAGTACTATGGAGTCACTTCTACAGCACATACAGCTGAGAGACATTTGGCTTTTCTAACCAAGATCACAGTTTTTATTAAAGCTCCCTTTGTAACGGGCAAGAAGAAATGAACAATTTTGGAACAATGAACAAAACAATCCTGCCCAAGCACCTGAAGATGAGCAGCGTGTCCTACAGATGCTCTGGCACTGCTGCCTGCTGTCCCCGTTGCTGTCCCCTATACTGAGCTCTATTACCATTACCCTGTTATCTCTGAAGAGACATCAAGATCCCTTTGACTTTCAATACCAATTACTTCAGGCAAGTTAGGCATCTAGTGGACGATCCAAGGTGCTTATCTCTGACTGAACGGTAGATATTCAGTCCTTCTACAGCTCTTCTCTACAACCATAGCCACCCTAGCAGACGCTCCTCCCTGCTTTTAAATTAAAGATAGGAAGCCGAGGGAAGTAAGCAGCACCCGGAGAAGCCAGTCCACTCGGTAAAGTGTCACATATAAATAGGGAATGACCATGATATACCTTTTTTTTTTTTACCCATCACGTAGAAATAGAGGTCAGTGGAAGCTGGAGGGCATTTGCCCCAGTTATAAGCAGCCTGTGCTGGATGTGATTTAGCTGATGCTATTGGCCTGGGAGATGTGCGGAAGGCTCTCTTAGGAAACGTTCTTTGGGAATTGCTCCGTGCTCAGATTCAGCAACCACAGGCCTGGGTGTCGGCAGGGTTCCGTTTGCTTGTTTTAAAGAACGGCTTTTTAAGCAGAGTTACAGTGTGTTCACACCAGAGTAGCTTTCATGGGTACACACAGGAGAGGAGCACTGGGGCTAGCAGGGAAGCACACCCCAAACCACAGCCTGCATTTTGTAACATCATCTGGGCAGGCTCAGAGCCTGTTTGTTTTGCCCCATTGTCTTAAAAAAAACAATTTGGCAGCTCTCAGTGGCCAATCCATCCCCTGGAGTGTGCAGCTCCCTGCCCAAGAGAAGCAGCAGCCGCCCTTACAAAGACCTCAGATGGTCTTTTAATTCGGCAGTGATTTAATTGCAGCACTTGCTCCAGGACAATTTCAAAGAAGACAGCTCAAGGGTCCCGGTTACAAAGAGCTTTGGAGCAGCCATTCTGACAGTAAACTGTTCTCACCATTGTTCAGGCTCCCCCTCTCCAAAGGCAGTGACTCGGCTCCACCAGGACTCGCAGAGAGCCTCCAGCTTCTCAAAAACTGGGTAATGAGATTATGGGAGCAGCTCACGAGGCTTTTGCTCTGCACTGTGAAAGAGACCTTTGCGCTCTAAGAACTTTGTGTGCCTCCTCAGGGCCTTCTGACTAAGAGCATCTTGGAGGGATTGGCCAGAGCCCATCTGGTAGGAAGCCTGGGATATTTCAGGTGAAAAACCAGAGAGGAACAAAATACAAATCCAAGAGGAACATGTACAATTTTAAACCCTGCTTGGATAAGTTATTACCCTTCAGATAACAAGTAATCATAAATAAAAGGTTGAATGGGGTTTTAAGTAATCTGTTCTAGTGGAAGGTGTCCCAGCCCATGGCAAAGGGATTGGAACTGGATGATCTTTAAAGTTCCTTCCAATCTGAATCATGCTGTGATTCTGTGAAAGGCAAAAAACCTGCATGTTACCATTTTATGGTGGCTCTGGAATTAGCAAAGAAATAACACATATGTTTGCTCTTAGCAAATATACAGATTGTAATATTTAAGAATGTGTTTGCTCAAAGCTGTTTATAGAGTCGGAAATCACCTTCACTCAGAAAACACGTGTGTGGTATTTAATCCTACAAAGACTTAGGTTGGGATATGCCTCCTCTCCAAGAAGAGAGGACACTTCTTTGCAGCTTTCCTTCTTCCTTGCAGAGAAGATGGTCCAATAATGGAACATGGTCCTAGAGGGGCATCAAAATCTGTCCCTGCTCATGCAGTAGTGATTAACGAGGGAGGAGTAGGAAGGAGGAAAAACACATGCAAATCCCTAAAGTTTAAAAGTAAATTTAGAAGACTGTACTGACAAGGACTCCAGGGCTTGTCAAAGTGAAAGTTGCCACCCCTACATCAACACTGCCAATTCCCTTGAAAAGAGCAGCCTTATGGCTGCTGCACATATTTATTTATTAACTGCAGTTATACAACATAAACTTCAGGATTCATCTCCTTGAGATATTTATTTTCATTAAAAACAAACCATTTGGGAAACACAATACATATTTCCCTCTACATTTCCATCCATCTAGTTTCAGAAGCACAATTCTATGGGATACAAAGTCCTAGGCACTGCACAGAGCATTAGACAATGTTTAAACCTCACACCCAGCAATACAGTCTTAACCCTAGTAAAGCAGAGCAGGGATAAGTTTACATTTATGGAAAATGTAACTGAGTTACACAAAGGCTTCCAAGGACTTAGATGGGAATTAGCTACAATTTAAAAGTTAGAGAAGTAAAAAAGCAAGTACACAAGTCAAAGTACACAGTCCTTCACAGTTATCTCTGAGGTGAGGGGAATGGTTGTTCAAGAAAATCAGCTGCAGGGAGCAGCCACTCCCTAGACAGAAAATGCCAAAATATCCAGAGTTTCAGCATCTGAAGGCTACACAAGGGGAGAACTACTCTACCAGGATCGTATCAACACTTTCTTGGATGAGATCTGACTCCAGTATACATTCATCTAAGTGGTCTTGGGACAAACTGGAGCTCTTACCCACACTCTCACTGTCACAGTAAGGATGAAACCTGGGGGTGGTGGGGCTCTCCAGCCTCTGGCAGCGGCTGTATTTGTGCTGCTTCCCTCTGTGTGTGTACATGTGTTCGAGCAGCTGGCTCTTACGGAAAAACGTGCGGCCACAAACACTGCAGATAATTTTTCTCTTTCTTGAGAAAGAAAAGTTACAGTTCAACTCCACCGGTTCACGGTCCTTGGAGATGAGGGAGAGCTGGCCGATCTGCAAAGGCTCCAGGTCGCTGCAGCTCGGATGCTCCAGCTGATGCTCATCCTCCTTGAGGAGGAAGGCCCCGAGCCGGTGGCCATCCCCAGCCTCCCTGTCCTCAGCCAGAGGCTGCACCTCCCCCAGGTCGCTGCTCTCCAGGATGGAGGCCGGCACACCAAAGGGCAGCGAGCCCGAGACGTGGGTGTGCAAGTGCTGCCGCAGCCCCTCCCGGGAGTCGAAGCGCTCCCCGCAGTAGTGACACAAGTGCACCTTGAGGTTGGCCTTGGCAAAGATGGGGCTGGCTACCTCCGGAGAAGGAGGGGTGCAGCTCTGGGACACCACGGGCTCCGAGTCACACCTCTCCTGCTTTATGGAGACTGAGAGCTTTGGACGCTCTTCTGCCGGCTTGGCGAGAGCAGCGGGCTGGGCAGAGGGGCGAGCGACCTGCTGGTCCAGGGGGCCGTCGTCCAGGCCGATGGCCAGAGACAGCTGCAGCTGTGGGTGATCGCCCTGGGCCGCAGACCTGCCGCCCGCCTTGGGCAGCCCATCCTTCACTCCCAGGCGTTCCTTTGCCAGCTTGTGTGCCGTCGAGATCTGGATCCCGTACAAGTTGGAAGACTGGACCAGCTCTGGGGAGAACGCCTGGTTCATCTCGATCGCGATATGGGAGAGGTGGTCTGCGTGGAGAAAGCGGATGCCCTCCTCCAGTCGGCTCTGGCTGACGGTCTGCTTTGGCCCCTTCCCAGTGTACATGATATGTAACAAGTAACTGAATATGTCAGGCTGGATGTCTGTAGGCTGAATCTTTATGCATTCGCTGAAACAAAACAGATGATTAATTACACACAGGGATCCAAGTTAGCCTTGATCCATTACCTGCCCATTTGCTGTCAGAGCACGTGCATTGCTGCCTGCCTCCCTCGTGGTTTACGAGCAGCACTCCCAGCCAAGCCCTGCAGAAGTGCATAAGCCTTGTCTGCACAGCAAAGTGCCCGAGCCTGCATTCATCCCTGTGATTCTAAGGGGCACGTGCACAAGCACAGCTGGGGCTGGTGCGAGTGGCCAGGTCCCGGTCACCCTGTCACTCACATGCAGAGCCAACTGCAGCTGCCTGGCAGTGTGGTGATGCCACGCAAGCTGTGCATTGCCAGGGTGTGCCACCTCAGTAACACGGGGCAAAATTTGTGTGTCTGAGTAATAAATTCAGCTGCCGCTACTGTGTAATCTTTATGAGTGTTGTGCTTAAGTGTCAGCAAACAACATCTCGAGGGAAAGGCAGTTAACTGATCTCACTTCCAGCCGAGGGGCAACGCAGCTGATCCTAATGATTATTTTGCAAAGGTGCTGTAGGCCATGACCCTCAAAAAGAAGGGGAATGGAGAAGGGTTTAACTCATTACAAGCAGCAAGCTCCAGGTCAGACGCCAGACCTCGGCATTGCTGTTGTTATACCTGCAGAACCACTCCTGACTTGGGTGGGTGAAGCATCTGAACAACAGCTTGAAATGAATCGATAATCTCAGTCTTGGCCCTTAATTGCAAGAGTCTGAAGCTCAGAAGTGCGATAAGGCTACGGCTTCCCGATTGCTTCAAAGCCGTGGATCCCGCCAGAAGAGACAGTCCCACCCACCAAGTCTGCCTACAACCTAATGCAAAGCAGTGGATACGTTGTGCACGGGCAGGAGGTACCAGGATATCCCTGGATTCCAAATCTGCAAGGTTCTCACTGCAGGAGGACAGTGGTACTTACATGTTTGTTTTATCTGGTCACACAAATCTCTAAAATGTGGGGCCTGATGTTGCCATATGCTGACTAAGAGAGTGGTTTTAAAGAACAGCACGTTCTGGACTGGGAATGTTTAGGGAGCCAAGGCCTGTGGGTTAGGAAAATAATCTCAGACCATCTAACACCCCCACTGACACTCTTTTAGACTTTGATATCTTTAGAAAGGAGAAAAAGCAGAATGTTGAGATTGATTAAAGGATACGAGGAGAGCTGTGTGTTCTTACCTCGTCTGATGAATAAATATCATCTTAAAATAGTTTGAAAAAGCAGCGAGCACCGCTCTGTGGGCTTTGAAGTAAACATCTCCAATGGCAACTGTGCAGTCGCACAGAAAGCCAAACTCCCGCTGCATGTTCAGCTGCTGGAGGAGGAGGACGCTGTGGCCGGTGGTATCCATGGTGTGCCTGGGAGCAACAGAACAAGATGTTCATCTCATGAAGAAATCACAGAGCTCCCAAAGGCTCAAATGTGGGTTTCTCACCACTGAAACGAGATGGGCGCCCGGCACGGAGCCTCTTCCCTCCTCCAGATCGTCCCTGCACCCCGGTTTAACAATTTCTCCTACCTATACCACCGCTGGTGCTCAAAATCACGTTCAACGAGCTCAAAATCTCTCGGGGACTTTTCCATCTGCCAGCTACACTCAGCGCTGCTTCTCCCGCCGATTANGGCTGGGATGGGCTTGTGCCGGGGAAAAGTGAGCGCGGCCCCGTGCGCGGGTGCTGCGCGTTACGGCGGCGGGATGAGCGCGGCCCCCGCAGCCCCTGGGGGAGGGAGGAAGGGAGCGAGCGTGGGCACCCCCGTGGGGGGTGTTTTTGGGATGGTGCGGGTTTTCGTTTGGGAAAACATCACGCTGGGCTGGGGGACTTTGACTCTTAGTCGCCCAGTGGCGGAGTACGGCCTGCTGAGCGCCTCGGCTCTCGGTATAAAGTGGAGGTTTTTGTTGGTTTGGTCTGGGGTTTTTTTTAACANAGGATATCCCTGGATTCCAAATCTGCAAGGTTCTCACTGCAGGAGGACAGTGGTACTTACATGTTTGTTTTATCTGGTCACACAAATCTCTAAAATGTGGGGCCTGATGTTGCCATATGCTGACTAAGAGAGTGGTTTTAAAGAACAGCACGTTCTGGACTGGGAATGTTTAGGGAGCCAAGGCCTGTGGGTTAGGAAAATAATCTCAAACCATCTAACACCCCCACTGACACTCTTTTAGACTTTGATATCTTTAGAAAGGAGAAAAAGCAGAATGTTGAGATTGATTAAAGGATACGAGGAGAGCTGTGTGTTCTTACCTCGTCTGATGAATAAATATCATCTTAAAATAGTTTGAAAAAGCAGCGAGCACCGCTCTGTGGGCTTTGAAGTAAACATCTCCAATGGCAACTGTGCAGTCGCACAGAAAGCCAAACTCCCGCTGCATGTTCAGCTGCTGGAGGAGGAGGACGCTGTGGCCGGTGGTATCCATGGTGTGCCTGGGAGCAACAGAACAAGATGTTCATCTCATGAAGAAATCACAGAGCTCCCAAAGGCTCAAATGTGGGTTTCTCACCACTGAAACGAGATGGGCGCCCGGCACGGAGCCTCTTCCCTCCTCCAGATCGTCCCTGCACCCCGGTTTAACAATTTCTCCTACCTATACCACCGCTGGTGCTCAAAATCACGTTCAACGAGCTCAAAATCTCTCGGGGACTTTTCCATCTGCCAGCTACACTCAGCGCTGCTTCTCCCGCCGATTAACTGCGCTCCGTGGGGTGTCAGCACTAACTTTAACCCCGGCTCGCCTTTCCCTTCTGATCTGATCGTGCTTTCCACCGCCCCGCTAACGCGGAAGGGGGAGCGCAGGGGGAGCGGGGCTGAGCCCGGCGGCCCCGGCACAGAGGAGCCCTGTGCGCCCAACAAAGCCCCCATTGTGCGGGCTGAGCCGCCTCGCCCCGCCTCGCCAGCGGCCCCTTTGCAAATAAATGCTGATATTTGCTATTGTTTCGGCAGAAAATTATTGGGGGGGGGCGGGACGGGGAGAAGGCAGCGGGAGCAGCGCCCCGGG
>WEIV01027497.1:342372-371509 GCA_013390005.1 Calyptomena viridis | reverse complement strand
CCTGCGGGGCGGGCGGGGGTCGGGGGATGCCGCGCTGGGGAGCGAGAAGCGGCCTAGGGAGGTGCAGGGGCGAGAGGCAGGGAAGGGAAGGGCACCGCGCCGCACGGGTGGCTGCGGGGCTCGAAGTGGCGGTAAACATCTCGAGTGCCGATATCGCGCCCGGCCCCGGCCCCCGCGGTGGGTCCCACCGATTCTCCCCCTTTTGTCTTTACAAAATAAACGCCCCAAAACTTTGCGGTAGTTCGGCGAAAAACGGAGCGAAGCTGCCGCCGGAGGGAATGCTCCACCCTGCCAGGCGGGAGACTTGGGTTTCACTCGGGGCTGGCAGTGCGCTGGATCGCCTTGGAGGCGGCTGGAAAGGAAGGGGGAATACTTTTGTCACATAAAAAACAAGCTCTGTGCCGCTCTGGGAGCGGTGTCGAAAGTGTCGTTCCTCAAAGGACCTCTCTTTTCTGGTCGGATAGAAAGGTAGTAAAGAGAGTAAAGGAAGAGGGACTGAAAACGCTGTGGGTTTAGGGCTGGGGTTTTATTTCTTTCTGTTTTTCAGGACTTTTTGTTACTCGGATTCTCAAGTTTGGCCTGTTTCGGCTGACAGATGGGTGCCGGTTCCCCTTGACACGTAGGCATTGGTAAATGGGTAGCATGGCTTGGATGCTGCTTAATATTTGGATGCTTACTGACAGGTTATGTCCTTTGCTTGCATTATTTCCCTTGCACTAGGGTATCACAAGGTACAGCACACACTGCAAAACCATCCGGGGTTGCAGCAGTGCGATGTTCCTTAGGCATTTAATTACACTAAACAAACATTCCTTTAATTAAAGGTGTTTGTTTAACATTCCTCATTAGAGCTCTTGGAAAAACCCACACAGCAGCCGTGAGCAGGGGGATGCGGGCTTCTCATTTTTACTGCACTACAACTTCAGCTTTCATGGCGAGCGGGGGAGAGGCGCTGGGGCCATATGGCCGTGGGGAAAACCGGCCAAACACGAGCGGTTGCAGCGCTGGCAGAGATTTTCCTGGGCAGCAGCATAGCGAGTTGACAAGATTGTGGAGAGATTTTTGGATGACTGGCCAGAAAACCTGAGGAGTAACAAGTATTAGTTGCACCCTGCTGCTGTTTGGGGTGACAGGGAACCAGCAGGCCCTGACCCTGGGGGGGTTGGATACAGGTAATGAAGACATGGGTTGGTGCTGCGTGGGAAGCTCAGAGAAGTAATAGAAGACACTTCCTAGTAGCTGGAAAGTTCTGTGTGGAATAAGATCACAGACTTAACAGATGCTTCAGCTCTGCTTGCACAAGTCTTTTCTTCATCAGACTCAAGCACTGTTGTCACTGCCACAGGAATTTGCAGCGATTATGTTGAGAGTGCTCATGCCAACCAGGGGTTTGGTTTTTAGATGCTTTCTTACTTGAATGTGAGAGGCTGCTTCTTTCACAGATTTCCATTCTTGCTGAGCCGTGAAAATCCAGGATGGACAAAGCCATAGTAGTTATTTACCTGCTGGATGGAAATAAAATAGTTTTTCAGAACTGAGATAGGACACTGGGCTTTTATCAGGAAACTTTCACTTTCTCCTAATTGTTACTTCTGGACCTCTCACTAGAGTCCTTCCAGACCTCACACATGTAAGTGTGAGGAGCCATGTGTTGATTTTTCAGTTTGGCCAGTGGTTTCCCAGTGGATGGGTTATCCTGCCTTGCCTCTGCTGGGGCACAGTAAACACCATCACCCTTTCTGCTGTGGACACAGCGTGTGGGCACAACAGCTGACATAATTTGCATGAAGACCATTTATATCCTCATATTTTTCTGGTAGTTTTTTCTTTGTGTGTGCTGTGTCACTGCAAAACTCCAGAATTCACTGGCTGTTGCCTTTTTCCCCCATATTAAACCTTTTGTTGCATGGAGACCTTAGTGGCCTTATTTTTATTTTTAATATGCTGAAAGTAAAATGTTAAACATTTAAGACCAGAAAGAGTCAACAAAATCTGTAGTTTGACTTGTGTGTCAGAAGTTGCTGCGTTTCATTTATATGCATCCAGCAAGTTGTTAGACTGAAGTACAACCAGCCAAGGATGCTGGATGCTTTCCTGGAAGACGTGTGACTTCAGTTGAGGGTCTCAAGACATAGTTAAACCACCAAGATACCTCCTGCAGTTGAAAGTTGGTGTAACTCGGAGATCCGAGATAAAAATGCTCATCTTTCTGCTACAAGGCATAAATTGGATATCATAATTTTTTTCCCCACTAATTGTTTCTTTTAAACATATCATTACCGTGTTGCCTGACAACTGTAGAGGTGTCAGATAAAAGATAACTGACTTTCTAGAGAAGTCCTTTGTGGCTAGCAAGTTTACTTTAAAGAACTGCATAAGGTCTCTGTAGTAGTTTTACTCCCTAGATCTGACCTAAAGTTGTTTGAAGTTGAGATGGGACTTCAGCACAAACTCCATTTTTTTAATTTACTCTGTCAAGCTTTTCTGAAACTGTATTCCTTATCTTTTGAGGAGTGTTCTTACCTAGGATCATGTAATACATCTTAACTAAGTTTCAGTTAGCAGTTGAGAATCATAACTTAGTAAATTTTGATGTCTGTTTCTCATTTGTGAACATAAATGCTGAATCAGCAGAGAACTGTTGTCTGAACAGTGGAGAACAGGAGATCGAGCGGCTCTGACAGCTCATGTTTGGGGGCTTTGGAGCATCTTACTTTTCCCTGGTTCACATCTAGCTCAAGTGTCATGGAATTTCCTCTATGTGTTATCCAGGAGTCTGTTTAAAATTAGTTGATTCAGCCATTGGGATGTGTCTGAAGATGAGTGTCTACATCATTGGAATCATCTTCCCAACAAGTGTGCCTGAAGGCATCCGATTGGAAGGGCAGTGGGAGGAGGGTAAATTATCCCTTCAGTCCTTCCTAGCCTGAATAATGGAGCTTAATTACATTTTCCCTGTCAGTACACGGAATTCCCATAGTTTTAATTCATGATCAAGGCTACACTTGCAATGCAAACTTAGCCACTCTTCAGGTGGTCACCTGGCCCCAAGTTCTTTGCTGGTTTTGCAGTGTTTGTGTAAACCAAGGCACTGGGACTGTGCAGTCCCAGAGCAATCTCAGTGGCTTCCTATGGAGTATGTCTAGGTAAAAGCTGTAGCCTGTTGAGAGCTCTGTGGTTGATGCAGTAGCCAAACACTTAACTCCTTGGAGAGTTTAATGTGGAGAATTTATATATGTCGTGTAGTATTTTCTCTGCAGCATCTTGATGCTGTCATTTAGGAATCCAGGCTCTTGTGCTTTGTTTCTTTGGGTAACTGGGCGTTGTTTGCTTGAGGTTTTCCAGTCTCGTTTTCTATTAGCACCAAATTCTCCACTCATTTATTGCACTTTTGTCCAGCCTGCTCTTGGTTTCCGAAGAAAAGCAGCCAGTAACTCAGCATGTAAGTGCTATGTTTTTGCCTGCTCAGCAGTGGAAATGCTGGGTTTTGAAAACCACCTACTAATTTTAGGAGCTGAAAGCCTCCTAAATTCTGAACCTTGTGGTATGTCTGTTTTAAAGACAGAGAAGTTAGCAAAAGAACTTTACCAGTTATTTGCTTGAGGATTTTTAACTTCTTTTGTTTTAAAACATCTCAGAAAACTTCGAATGTGAGGAAATGACAGCATGGAGCTGTAGTAAATACCTGTTCTTTTTTGTTAGTAGACTTAAAAACAATGTTTGGTAAGTGTAGTAGTGCAGCTTACCTTGTGCATGGTCACATCGGAATAGTGTCTAAGTGATACCTCAAAGAAAAGAAAAAATGTGGGGGCAGACAAATGGGCTTAAATCAAAGCATGGCAGTGTAAAAATAAATCTTTACTAGGGAAATAAAATGCATGTGGAGAATTGGAATTCAAAAATCAGAGTGAAAATACCCAGCTCAAATATCTTCAGATTTCATCTTCCTATCAGATGCTTTCCAGGCACGTTTTTTCAGGACTCCTCTGCATCATTCAGTATTGCCTACAATGTGGCCTGTGCTGTGTTCACTGCACAAATCAGTCGTTGCTCATGCTGGAGTTACTTGTATTGCTTGTGGGTTTGTGAGGTTGGTGTCTCCAGTATTTGGATGCTTCACAAAGGCAGTGTGCTAGTCCATTGGGCAAGTGGCTGGTGCTGGTTCTCTATTTGAAATAGAAAAATCAGAGAGGATCAGAAATAACTAAAAATTCTGGATTGACAAACTTGCCTGCATGAATCTTCAATTTTCTAAGATAATTGGTGTTCAATACATAGAGAAGATAGCTCCTGTTGGCCTCAGATGCTGCTGCTGGTGTTTAGCTGTGTGAATAAATCAAAAAGTCCAAGCCAGACTTACTAAAAACAAACAAAAAAAAGATTGAAATGACTTGTCCTGGCACTGACAGCAATGGGATGATGTTCTCCAAGTAGTGCTCAGTGCTGTGACATTCTCCTTTTTGTCCCCTGCCTCCCATTCACTTCACATCCTTCAGGGATCTTGTCTTGCTGCTGCTCAGATTTAGGCCTGACACATCCAGAGTAAGGGAAACACACCGAGTAAGGGAAACTTTGGTAAGGGGGCTGGAAGACTCTACTAGGATACATACACAATGTATGTATATACATAATATATGTGATGTAAATGGCAGCTGAATTAGTCCCGCATTAATGAAGGAATTTCTTGTGTACACACTTAACTTTGAAATCTTGTGCTTTCTGCAAAAAGACCTGTTTTTATTCTGATGCCTGCTTTCTTTTCCCAAAGTAAACTTCAAAAATAGTTTTCAGTACTGAACCACCCACATGGGTGATAAATGCAGATCGCTGCCATATTAGCAATTAAAGTAACAAAATAATGATAAATTATCATTTTCTTAGAGCTTGCTTTTGATGGGGAAAGGAGTTTGTCAGCAAGCCCATCACACTTGCTGATGGCAGAAGAATGGCAGGAGTGGGAATTTGGGGTGCAGTTCCTGCTGTGAAGGAGTGAATGCTATAATTGTTTTCCATCCATTCCCCAGAAAAGCATGTCTGTGTTTTTTACCCCTTCTGCCTTAGGCCCTGCAGCTTGGCTTTTCCCAGCCCCTTGCCCAAGAAGCTTCTTCCCTCCACTGTTTGACTGTCATTGCACCCGTTTAAAATTCCCACTGCTGCTTCCTAATCCCAGTCCCCTCCTCTTGGCACAATACTCTGCTCCCACCCTGTCTCTCCCTGCTCTTCAGATTTCCAAAGCTTTTCCATCACATCCATCCATTTCCTGATCTCCCTGCATTTTCATTACATCCCCTCCTGGGTCTGGCTCTCCATCAGCCACAACTGGGCATCTTCCCCACCCAGGTACCAGGAGGGATGGTAAAACCCAGCAGGGAGTTGTTGTGTGGAGCAGTCTCCAGCAAGCTCTGCTTTCAGCTCGTGATTTTGTGGAGGTGGCACATAGAATTAAATAATACAGTGGAATTGGGTTGGAAGGGACCTTAAAAGGCCATCTAGTCCAGCCCCCCTGCAATGAGCAGGAACATCTTCAACTTCAGATCAGGTTGCTTAGAGCCTCACCCAGCCTGATCTTGAATGTTCCCAGGGATGGGGCATTCACCACCTCTCTGGGCAACCTGTGCCAGTGCCTTATCACCCTCATAATAAACAACTTCTCCTTTTGCCTGATTCAACCCTTTTGTAGTTCAAAACTGTGGCAGAACTCTGTGTAAAAAGGGGGTTTTGCTGCAGGTGGGATGGCTTAGGCAGGCTGCCCATATACAAAGGAGCTGCAAGAGGATGAAATGTTCTCAGCAAGGCTGTAATGTGATATTTTAATAACTAACAATAGTTTTAGGTGTGAATAAACTGGTAATTTCTATCTTCCCACCCTCAAATTTACAGCTTGGCCAAATTCAGGCAGATTTTTATATCATGACAACATATCAACATATCAAGACATATTGCTTTCTCCCACATGAAGTGTCTTCAAAGATTTTGGAAAAGAAACCTCATTTTTAAAAGAAAAACTATTAATCTACATATATGAAAGCTTTCTCTTAGTTTCATTTTTGGAACCGTTTTGGCTGAACTTTTCTGTAGAGGGAGGAAAAAAATAAATCAGTCCAAAGTAGACAATTCAGAAGGAAGGTTTTGCCTTTGCTGGTTGAAATGTGTTGAGGTTTTAAATAGCCCAGCACAGGCTCTCATGGTGGGAAGTGTTGGCAGCTGCAAGTACATAGTTACATGCAGCAGGTTAGTGCAGCATCCAGAGGGAGGATGCCAGTATTTTCATTAGCATAAATAAACATTCTCTTTTAATATCTACATGTAGTACTACCGTGATAGAGGCTGGGTATGTATCAGAGCACTTTGCCATCCTGCTCAAGTGACCTCATGCTCCATCCTTTTTCCCCCAGAGTGATGGCAGGGGTGGGCATTGCCAGTGGGTCATTGTTTTGTGTCAGGACCCATATGCTGAAAGTTCTGTAGAAGCTCTTCTGTTGAAAGGAGAAATACCTTTCACCTCTTTCAAAGAAGAAGACTGTAAAAGGGTGGGTGTGGGTACTGTCACTCATCATTCCCATCATTTGGAAATGCTTCTGTCTGCAGGTGTGTGCAGATAGTTTGTGGCCACCTTTTTGGTACAGGCTTGCTGATTGTACTGCTGTTCTGCTATTGGTGGACGTGATGGAGTATTGTAGAAAACACAATCAAATAATACATTTAAAACGTGCCACATTATGAGGATGGGAAGATGAACATCAGCTGTCCTGAGTCTTTTTTTGTCATGTTGGCAGCTCTCACCAAGAGGCCAGTGGTGCCTTAGACTGCATCATCTCATTTTCTCATTGGTTTTCACTCTTTATAATGCAGAAGTTGAAGTTAATTCTTTGTCATTATGCAGCTGCTGTTCTTGATACAATAGATTGAATTGCATTTAAGCATCTAATGAATTGCCTCAAATCCAAAACACGTTACCACTTGGAAGAACATGAAGTGCACTTTTATTATTACTTGATATCGAGAGCTTTGCTATTTTTCACGGAACATCTGAAATTGCCCAGAGGCCTAGACAATAACCTGTGTCTGTAGAAAAGGTGTGAAGGTGTTTCAGAGATTCTCCTGCTTTCAAAGCCACTAGTAAGAAAGCCATTAAATGAATTCCATGCAACGAGTTGCATTTCTGCAGTGAACATCACTGGGCCAAACCGGTCCGAGAATTATGGCAGGGTGCTCACCTGGAGCTCTGGGTGTGGAGGGCTGGGTTGAGAGGGGAGGAGCAGCTGCCATTCAGATGTTCATCATCAGTGTAGTTCAACCCAAATCTCAAGGTTCCTGTTGCCAGACAACATCTTGTGCTGGTGGTGATGCAGAGGTGCTGCTGTATGAGTTGGCAGTAGGGAATATTGCTGGGTGGGGTGAGCACGTTTTTGTCTGGAGAGCTTGCTCGCACTTCCTCCGTGGCAGTCCTTTGTGGAATGAAGAATGGGGACTTAAATGTTAGGCTTGCTCCTTAACAAGCCAGGCAACGCCTACGACTTGTGAATTCAACAGTAATTGTGGAATTTAATTTCCCTACCCATTTTCCCCCCTAGGAAGTGTAAGCTGTTAGGGGAATAAGAATAAAAAGGGTGCATTTGTGTGCGTATTGTGTTTAAATTTTGGACAGTTAAAAGAGTGGTTGCAAATCAACCCATGCATTTTGTTGAGTCACAAAATTCCATTTAATATATGTCATTTGCTAGCCTGTACTTTATTTGTACAAATCTCTTACAGTTATTTGCATTGTTTGTGATAACTTTTTAAAATGGTAAGAATGCTCCTTACTGGTTTTATGTTTTTCATTTCAGTTAGGGCGTTCTTTATACCTTCTTTTGGTTTCTCACCCCCTCACCCTGTGCAGTTAGAACAGATTATGTATATCAGTAAAGCTTTTCCAGAGTGAGTTGTGACTAACTGTTGAATCTGGCCACACTTGCTTAAGTTTATCTTCTGTAAATCACACACACACCTCCTGCATGCAGTGCATTTCTTCTGGATATTTTTGTTAATGTAAACCAGTATATTTTCTTCCTCTTTTCTCCTGAGGACAGGTTAGCCCTTTCACTTACAGCAACCCCCAGCACTCGCAGACCTTTCTCTCCAGTCTTTGTCCAGGCTTCATTTCACCGTGGCTCCACCTCTGGCTTGCTGGCTCTCTCAGTTCTCCATTGCCGAGTTTTTCTTTGTCCGGTTTCCCATCTACGTGTTTTGGTTACATTTCAGCGCTCTCAACGAGTGGTTTTGAGAGCAGTTGGAGGCACGGCGTGCACCACTTCCTGCCTCTGCAGTCCCCGTGGCTGTCACGCAGCTCGCCTGGTCACCATCTGCAGCGGGCTCGGCTCGTACGTGGGACGTGCCACCGCAGCCGGGCTGCCCTCTGCTTCTGAGAAGGTGTTTGAGTCTGCAGTTCCTGGTTTGCAGGATGCCTTGCAGAGAAGTTGAGATGGTCCCTGAGCTGCCATGAAGAGCAAATTATGTGGAGTAGCTTGTGTGGGTGCTCCACTGATGTCTCTTAGTTTCGTTTAATGAGGAGGGACAGGCCAGTTTGAGCCTGGCCTGGTTTCTAATATGAGTTGCATCATGTGTCCATTGGACTGACAGGTAAAAAGGCAAGTTGAGACTGAAGAGTGGTTTCTGACAGCCAGTTTACCTTGTATAGATGTTATCCTGGGGCCATCTTACAGAAGTCTACCCTGTGAAGTTTTTGAAGTTCTGCATTCAGAATTCATACCTGAAAATCTTGGCTATAGGACTTGGAAATACATTCGCTAATTTATATTCTAGCAGCATAGCTCTGATTGACATGTGTGGTGGTTATATTTATTAGTTTACTAGTCTTGTAAGTCTAGTGGTGAGCACATAGGATTATGGATGTTTTCACTGGCATCAGTATTCACCAGTAGTTACCAGCAAAGGTCTCCAGACAGGAAGCTGTACCGCAAACTGTCAGAATAGGAAGATCTAGAGAGCAAAACGATGGCAGTTCCTCCCTACGTTTAAGTAGGTTTTGGGTTTTGTGCTCATGATTTAACAGATATCTTCTTCTCTGTGCAGGGCTATAATCGAAGTACAAGATGGCAAGAACCAGCCATAGCAACTATGTCCTTCAGCAGCTAAACAACCAAAGAGAGTGGGGCTTTCTGTGCGACTGCTGCATCGCTATCGATGATATTTATTTTCAAGCACATAAAGCAGTCCTTGCTGCCTGCAGCTCCTATTTTAGGATGTTTTTTATGAACCATCAACACACTACAGCCCAGCTGAATCTAAGCAACATGAAGATTAGCGCTGAATGCTTTGATCTTATTTTACAGTTCATGTATTTAGGAAAAATTATGACAGCCCCTGCCAATTTTGAGCAATTTAAAGTGGCCATGAACTATTTACAGTTATATAATGTACCTGAATGTCTAGAAGATATACAGGATACAGACTCATCTAGTTTAAAATGTTCATCTTCTGCTTCTAGCACCCAGAATAGTAAAATGATATTTGGCGTGAGAATGTACGAAGACACACTCGCTAGAAATGGCAGTGAAGCAAACAGGTGGGGCATGGAGCCGCCAAGTTCAACAGTAAATACATCCCATAACAAAGAGCCTGACGAAGAAGCTTTGCAGCTAAGCAGCTTCCCCGAACAACTGTTTGATGTCTGCAAAAAAAGCACCACGTCCAAATTCTCTCACACAAAAGAGCGCGTGTCACACTCGCGCCGGTTTGGAAGGAGCTTCACCTGCGACAGCTGCGGGTTTAGTTTTAGCTGTGAAAAGCTACTGGATGAGCACGTGTTAACGTGCACCAACAGGCATTCCTACCAAAGTGCCAGGTACTACAGTACTGAGAAAATAGACTTTAGTGAAAAGGACTCTACTTCTAAAATGATCTCCACACAAACAGAAAAATACAAGGGGGACTCGAGCCAAGCTGCTGATGATTCTTCGTCTCCTGTGTCAAACATCACGAGCAGGAAAAGCAGCACGGTTGCCTCTGAGACATCAGGCGAAGAAGGAAGCCGAGCCTCTGAGAGGAAGAAGATTGTCATCAAGATGGAACCAGAGGAGAATCCTACAGATGAGCTGAAGGATTTTAACATTGTTAAGGTGACAGATAAAGACTGCAATGAATCTTCTGACAATGACGACCTAGATGATGAACAGGAAGAGCCGCTCTACAGATACTACGTCGAGGAAGCGATGAGAGAGAAGAGAAATGCTCGGAAGACTTTAAAGCCCCGTTTATCCATGGATGAGGATGAAAGAAAGTGTTTGAAAAGTCCACGGCACCTTAACAGGAAGGCTCCTTCAGTGCAGGAGGATGTGGAGAACACTCCCTGTGAACTTTGTGGGCTAACAATCACTGAGGAAGATTTGTCCTCTCATTATTTATCCAAACACATAGAAAATATATGTGCCTGTGGCAAATGTGGTCAAATACTGGTCAAAGGCAAGCAGTTACAGGATCATGCTCAGACCTGTGGAGAACCCCAGGATCTGACCATGAACGGGATCAGAAATTCTGAGGAGAAAATGGACTTAGAAGAAAACCCTGAGGAGCAGTCGGAAATAAGGGACATGATGTTTGCAGAGATGCTAGAGGACTTCAGGGACAGTCACTTCCAAATGAACAGCCTTCAAAAAAAACAGTTATACAAGCATTCTGCCTGTCCTTTCCGATGCCCTAATTGCGGCCAGCGTTTTGAAACTGAAAACCTAGCAGTTGAACATATGTCAAACTGCCTGGAGCAAGATCTGTTCAAGAACTCCATGTTGGAAGAGAACGAGAGGGATCACAGACGTAAGCATTTCTGCAATCTTTGTGGGAAAGGATTTTATCAGCGTTGCCACTTGCGGGAACACTATACCGTTCATACCAAGGAAAAACAGTTTGTTTGTCAGACATGTGGGAAGCAGTTCTTAAGAGAGCGCCAGTTGCGGCTCCACAATGATATGCACAAAGGCATGGCCAGGTATGTCTGTTCCATTTGTGATCAAGGCAACTTCCGAAAACATGACCATGTACGGCATATGATATCTCACTTATCAGCTGGAGAGACTATATGCCAGGTCTGCTTTCAGATATTCCCAAATAATGAGCAACTGGAGCAGCACATGGATGTTCATCTGTATACATGTGGAGTATGCGGAGCAAAATTTAATTTGAGGAAAGATATGAGATCTCACTATAATGCCAAGCATTTGAAAAGAACATAAGCGTAAATATACTGTTAAAGCATTAAGTTGGCAGCAGAGAGAACACCAAAGCAAAGCATAAGTATAGTAGAAAAAAATTGAAAAGGAAAAAAAAATTTGAAAATAAGTCTCTTTTTTATTATTTTTTTAAGACCCTCCTAACCGTAGGTGTCTATTTAGGCTCATTAAGTATATAGCTTTGAAAAGCATCATGTGTTTAATTATTACATTTTCACTGTTTCCTAATATCAGTTTCTGTTCTTAATTTTATTGTTTTACTAAGTAGATATACAAATCATTATTTTTAAACTGTAGATTAAAAGCACAATGTTACCCCTTCACTGACTGCTATTAAACAGTTCTCGGATCCATGTCCGTAAGATGAGTGCTTTAATATTTCCATGTGTTGTTTCTTCATGTGAAAATTTTAGATCACAGCGATTAATGTGCAAGAGCATAATTGTTCATAATCCCCAAATTAATTTTCAAAATGAAAAAAAAAAACCAGCAATGCCAAGAAATAATCCTTTGTGCTTTGTCTGTGCTGTAAGGGCAAAGCTGGCTGTCCTGGTCCCCTGCTTCTTGGCTTTGTTGGAATGTGCATCCCAGGGTTGAGAGCACATAGGCTCAGTTAAACCTCTCAGGCTTGGACTGGTGTGCACGAAGGGAAAGGGAGCTAATGACTGTTGGGATAACTGAGCTGTTCCCAGCACAGTGGTTGTTTTCCAGACTTGGAAGTCCTAGCAGAACTGTACAACTGATGTTGGCCCTTCTTTTATTGTCTGTACCTCTGTGGGTATATTTAACCTGCTTATCCTAACATACAAGGGAGGAGTGGCTGTGGTGGGTTCCTAGGAATGCAGCCTGGCCATGGGCACTGGAGACTGCATTTTCAGCCTAGCAGTGAACCGTGCCTTGCTGCTTGTGTTGGAAAGTTAAAAGCAGGATGGGTGTGAAGATAGTCCCATTGCTTGGGCGGGGAGGGGAAGGGGGAGCGTGGCTCATGTGAACCTTAGTTTTTTTGCTTCTTGTTTTCATGATACTTTATGAATGTTCTGTTTTTCAACAAGAATATAACAAGAAAAGACTGCAGAGTTTTCTTAATAAATGTAAAGACATTTTATGCCTTTTAAGATTCCTTTCTGATTCTAGCAGAGCCCTAATCTGCATAGCTTGTCTCTTAATTTAATTGAATTTAAAAATCCTACTAAGTACCAGCTGACATCAATTCAATGAGGCACTTTGGCCTTTGAGAAAACACTGGCTTTGACACTTAAGTACCAGCTGTCTAAATGTTTGTTAAGTGTGTGATTTGTGATGGGGGGGAGGAAAGGATCCTAATATGTAATGGTGGAGAAAATGATTAAAAAATAAAACCTAGCAGTACTTTCTCCCAGAGGATCTCCCTTTATCAAAGAGGGTGGTAATGCTATTTCCTGCTAAGATGCGGAGGGAGGAAAGTAATTTAGATCAGGAATTAAGGCAGTCGGACTAAGTGATCATTGTAGGTCCCTTCCAACTGAAATATTCCATCACCTCATGTGCCAGTGGTGGGGTTGAGAATAGGAGCCAGGAGCTGATCTAGTCCAGGGCTTTCAAGGTGCTTGTTGCTGTCAGAGTTGAGTTTGGTTCCTTGTTGTTTCTTGGGGATTATGATGATTATCAAGCTTAGTGTTAGACTATTTAGAGAAATAAATACAGTTCAGAATCCCCACTCTAACTGTAAAAATTAATGTGAGTTGCCTTGCATTTATTCAGTTTTAAATGTGCACCAGGATTTCTCTTGGCTGGCAGATGTGTGCATTTCTGCAGTGATGGAGAAGGCTCCCCCACCAGACCTCAGTCCTGAGCTGGCAGCCGGCCCTGGCCACTGACTGCTCTGGGTGCAGTTCAGACCTTTAATGTTTTGATTTTACTGCTCAGTCCTGTGTTTCCTTGTATGATGCTGAAGCCAACGCAGTTCTGAATAACATTGGGGCCAAAAAGAGCACAGGCATGAATACATTCCAGCATTTCAGTTAATTCAGACCTCTTCCCACTTAGGATTTATTCCATGTTCTCCATCTCAACCCAGACTGAAGCTCAGTGTGTAAGAGTTTGAAGAATAAGTGGGATGGGTATTTTAATGCCTTTTACACTGAAATTGTTGCTAAGGTGATCATAAGAGTCTTGAAAAGGCAAAATATTTAACTATAATGATTGTCTTGGAGGTGAAACAGTCGGGTGCTGTAGTGGAAGAGCTTGGGGGTTAATACACTGCACACAGTGATTCTCTGATGTGTAGGTTGGCCCTCAAAATATCAGCTGTAGCTGCATTGGGAAAAGCAGTCCAGGGAAGTGAGGGAGAACTGGAGAGCACTGTGGGAGTTGGTGGCACAGTCTTGTGGCACTGGAGGAGTGGGAAGACTGAGTGGGAGAAGAGATCCTCGGTGGGAGGGAGTGGCAAAGGCAGGGTGGGAAGGATTAGAGCTATGCAGTGGGAAACAAATCCCAAAGGTGGCGTGGAGGAGTGGATAAAATGTCCCCTAGATGCCTGTGAGACCAGAGTGAGAATGACTCAGCTTGGCTGGGAGGGCCTGAGCCTTTAGCTCCCTACAGCACAAACGTGGATCGTGGACCAAGGACGGCCCTGCTGCCCCAGGGGCTGCAGTGCCACAGCACAGACAGATTAAAGACCTTGTTGAAAAGGAGGAGGTGACCTCTGTGATCTAAGGGATCATTCCTGAATACAGTGAAGGGCCTAGGGTGATTTATGGAGCCTCCTGCTCGGGATTAGGAGCCCTTGTTTACAGCATATTGGTCTGAACTTGACCCAAAAATGTTTCACAAAAAAAGTGACTTCCTAGTGTAAGTAGACCTGCCTAGAAGTTAAATGGAGGAACTGGGAATGATGGTATTTATGTGTACTATCTAGCTTTATAAACACCCTGGAGTATCTGTTTTTCAATTATAAGATGTGTTGTAGTAACCAAATAAGTGTGTTAAACCTTTCCAACTGAACTTGATGTTTTTTCCTCGTCTAGTGAAACAAAACCCAGTGTCTTGGAGTTCACATGTATGAATGTCCAGGCTAAGATTCACAAAGAGCATGAACTGCACTTCAAGGAAGCTTAAGAATAGATCTACTTTTATGTAGGTAGGGAAAATCAGAATGACTGAAGTAGCCAGAGAAGTGATCAAGGGGAGGATAGGTGAACAAATTAAAGGTACTAAGACATAAACAAGTCAGCCTGGCTTGCAAGTAGATGGGGAGAGTGTTTAAGGTGACGTGTAAAAGCGTGCAGGGGAAGTGTTAAAGGCTGGAGTGACAGGAGGAATTCAGCTGCTGTGAACCAGGAGAAGGTCTGGGTGCTGGGACAGCCTGGGGCTGGCCACTCCTGAGTGTTCTCCCCAGAATGGGACGACACCCACAGGAGAGTTAAATGGCGTTTCAGTGCTCCTACCATAGTAAAAATGACGTAGTGTGGAGACAGAATAAAAGCAGGTATGAAAAAAAAATCAACAGCAGTTATGATATCCTAGAAGTTTTGCTGTTACTTGAAAGATAGTGATGGGTAAGCAAAAATATTTCATTTAGAGTTCTGTTTCCTCTAATTTGTACTTTTCAGTCACCATAACATTGCTCTTTTGCATCTCCTTAGTGTGCCACATGTAGTGTTAGTGTTAAAGCCCTTAAAGATCCTTAAAACTGAAGGTGTAAGTGTATCACATTGCACAAAAAAGAAAGATTTGCTGGATTCCCTAACTTATATTTTTAACTGATTTGTTATTCTTATTTTTGGAGGACCTCTCCCTGTTCTGTTGTTTTTCTCATTTTGGCAGTGGTGTGGGCTGCAATCCTGAAGCTGTTAGCTTTCAAGATATACTGAAAGTTAAAAAGAAGGAGTTAATGAAGACCTGGAATGAGCTTTAAAATATCACAAAAGCTGTTGTACTTCTTTTTGAGTTTCAGAGATTTTTCAAATGCTAATGTATAGATACTTGTAAATGCTTGTTGGCAACTTGTTGGTTCAAAGAGTATGTACATTTATGTTTAATGGTATTTGTAGCCAACAGGTCTGTGGATAAATCTTGATTTGAATAGATTAGAATATCTCAGAATTCTAATAATTTAGGCCTTTATTAGGGGACTTTTCTATTTAACATTTTAGTAGACAGAAAATACAATTCAGCATATATTTTATTCAAAGCTGAAGACAGAAAATGTACTGCCCTGGAGAATATATTAAAAATGCATTATTATAAAAGCTAATAGTTTGACTACAGTATTGCATTTGCATTTGACTACAGTATTGCAGTACTCTAATGCTAAACCATCAAGGGTCTCTCAGCTATTGGTGAGGACATGAGTTTGCTCCTGAAGGCAGTGCCACCTTGAGCCCTGGCAACCTCTTCCTTCTCCCCATTAGTTTCAGCTCTCATATCCCCTGTGTGCCACCCTCTCCATTGTAAAAAAGCATGTATTTATGGAGCTACACAATGAACTGAATCAAACAACGGGCTTTTTTTTTATTCCCTGTGGGGCTGTTTTTTGGCTGGACCAGTTCCCTGCTGTGCTTCCCTCTCCATCTCTGTGTCAGATCTTGTGCAAGCACAATAGAAGGGGTGGCATGAGGGGAGGAATGAGTGAGTGGCTGTGAGGGGGCTTGTTTGCTTAAATGAGCTGTACCAGAACTCAAAGCATGTTCTGAGTTTAACTCGGTCTCTGTCCCCCAAGCATCCTCAGGGAAGCTGAACTCTTATATTCATCTCCTTTTTCCTGATAAGGAAAAAGTCAGCCCAGCCTCTTACTAATGAGACACATCTCTGCTATCTGCCCTCTTCGTGAGAACTGGAAACCTTCCTGCATTCAGCTCATCCCACAAATATGCTGTGGAGCTTTCTTAGTCCTTCTTGAAGCAGACTGGGTAGTGCTCTGCACCACTGGGGTTGTGTGGTTGGCCTGGCCCGAGGCCAGGAATGAGCTGGGCCCCTTGTCTGGCCAAACACCAGGAATGGCTCCCACCTTCCTCTGGCCTTCATGCCCTCCAGCTGTGGGCCCAGATGCAGCTGTGGAGCTCTCCTGCTGCCCTGTGCCCTTCACTGCTTTTCATAAGGGGAGGAAGTAATTTCATTCTTGGTCTAATTCTGAGAGCTCGGGATAATTCCATGTGTGTGACTTAAGGGCAGTATCTGTAACTACCCATGTGCCTGCTTCTGACTTTTAAGTGCTTCTTAATCTGAAAGGGTTAAAAATCAAATCTTTTGACTTCCCTAATTCTCAAGTTGCTTTGATGCTTCTCACAGACTTGAAGACCTACAAGATGAAGCATGACTAATTTGACTTTATAAAGTCTGCTGAAGGCTAGAAATTAGGAACATGTTTTTAAAAGCTGACATTTCCGTAGTTCTCAGCTATAAACCAGTTTTCTGTATTTTCTTCCAGCTTCCAAAAAACTCCTAAAATTTTGCTGTGCAGTGTATTCTTGAGACGTGAGTAGGCTGAGATTTTCTAGGGGAAAGATGCCAAAAATCAGGACACATTTTATAAAATAAGTGTCTTTTGCCACTCTTACAGTCACTTCTACAATTCTGGAATTAATTGTGATTTTATTTTTTTCATGCATAAAGACAAATCTTAATTTCTAACAGGACAACAGAGCTCATGACTCAGGAGACACTTCATCATGACTATAAATATTCAGCCCTGAAACAAACAGCTCCATGTTCCTTTTCATGTACTTGAATGACCAGTGCCAACTTTACAGGAGAAATGCTATCAGATATTTGTTTGGGTTATTTTTGCCCTCAAATATCTTGTAGGGTGTGGGTTTTTTTTTCAAGTTAAATTTAAGACATAGGAAAGCAATATTGTGCCTCATGCTTTTAAAGAAACTGTTTTCAGTAATTCATGCACATTCCCTCTGTAAGAGTAGTTGGAAATATATTTTCAAAGTTTCATATTAATGCATTCAAGGGAACATAACAAAATTATGAGATGAGAAATCAGCATAGTCCAAGGCCAGTTTTTGACTGTAGCCAGCGTGGCACACCTCACCCCAAGAACCTCGAAGTTCAGATGTGGTCAGTATCTTTGATTCTCCTGCAAGAAAATGAAGAGGTTTAATCCTTTCCTGTGCCTTCTGGCATACTAAAAGCATAGTAAATCTTCCTGCAGCTACAACCAGGAAAACAATTCTGCATCTAGAATTTCCGGTGGGAGAAAAAAATTAAAATAGTTCAAGAATTTCTCTCTCTGACAAAGTCCTGCTGCTGCTTATTATTTTCACTTAAACTCAACAGTGATTTGCATCAATGAGATTTTGGGGTATACCTTTTTTTTTTGTTTGCAGATAAGATGTGGTCTTAGATATGCATGTCTTGTAGTTCTGTAGACATCCTAAAACTCCCGACAGGCAATGAGAATGGAGCATTCCTTAAAGGCCTCCAAATCCTGGAAGCTGTGTGGATTGTAGGAAATCCACTAGAAATCAGCACTGTCGTAAATCCTTGGTTTCTCAACTTGTCTGTAAGGCAAAATGCCACCAGTTGCCAAGGTCTGCAGCAGCAGTGCTGTCAACATGAAAGATGCAAAAATCAGTCTTTCCCCTTCTCCCTCATCTCACCTGGTGACAAGATTGCTGTTTTAGGAATTCATCCTTTTGGTTCTTCTATTTGCCTTCTGTGTTTTTTTAAATGGGAAATTTTGCTTTCTTCCTGCTTTAAGCAATGACTAGGGCTAAGAACTTGCCTTTTTTAATAGTTCTCACATGTTCAGTTGAACCTACGCAACTCAGTAATACCTGTTCTCTCCTTTTTAGGTAACCATCCCACTGCATTGCGGATGGTCACCAGTGGGACTTCTGCTTCTGACTCCCCAGAAAATGAATGGGAGAAATAACATAATGTCCTTCTCTCCATGGCAAAAGCCACAGAGACCATGAAAGTTTGTGGAAATGCAGATACGCTGGCTAAAAATAGAGTTTGCTGAATACCACAGATTGCTTTTGGGTTTGGCAGCAGATACACCAGACTTCTGGTATCGGTTACACTCCTCCCTTTTACACGAGTCTTCATCTGAGCATTTATTCAGGATGCTAAAGATGGTGCCTCTGTTTCCTCCCTGTCTGTGGGTTTCCTACTGGTACCTACTGGTGGAGAGTCCCAGCCACCAAACTATTGAGGTTCTGATTTCTAGCCATTGGTTGTGTAATTACTTATGCAAATTAGAAAAATTCCAAGAGATTAAATCTAAAATATCCCTCTGTGAGGAAACGGATAGATACAGTAGTACTGCAGGGGGAGGAAATACAGGATAGGATCCCTTGGAACTGATGAAGAAATTGTCTTAGTATTCCCCACAGCCCAGGAGGGAGCTCGGATCTCTGAGCTGCATTGTTATCAGGTAGATTAAATAAAAGTTGTGTACACTTACATATGCTGTAAAATATGACACAGTCTGCGTGCCTGAAGTCTGAGGGTTGGCCCCACCTAGTCTGCTTTGAGACGGGGTTGTGTTTCATTTACAGTTACATTGCTAACACAGTCAGTTCTGCCAGAAAAGACACAAGTCCTGATGAACAATAACTTAAAAACTGGAGATTAACTCGGTTAAGACACGAGATCTTGCAGTATTTGTTACAGTTCTTTCAGCTTTAGTTTGCTGTGCGAAGAGTTAAATAGTTCAAAGGCAGCTTCCTTTGGAGAATGTTTATTTGATCAAGTTCAGTGTGGCTTAGACCCCAAATAGAAATACCAACTTCAAACAGAGCACTACTATGAGAGTAGGAATAGTCTGGCCTTCCAGACCTCACAAGCTATGTTGGTTTGTTACCCAGAGTCAAAACAAAGATGTCCCTTAGAACAGATATACATTAACTCAGTGTATTTCACACACCACATCTTTTATCTCCCATCTGCTTCCCTCCCTGGTCATTTGGGCCATGCCAGTCAGAGATCCTGGATGAACTATAGACTTAGTGAAGAGCATGTATGTTGTGATTGGACCAGCCAAGCTACTTAGATCATTGGAGAACAGGCTTTGAGTGCTACTGCTCCTGTTTACTGGGTCTGAAGTACTACATGCTTTGGATTTTGGAACAGAACTTGTCTTTGCTTCTTAATTCTCTTTACACTGCAGAAGGCAGAATGTGAGAAAGAACCCAGTGGACGCTTCTCTTAGATGGAGCCTGGAAGATCTCGTTAGCTCAGGGGTGTTGTTATTTTATGTTTTTGTCACGTCCTTATCTGGCTGAATCCTCAGACCTCTAATAATGCACTAAGCATTAAAAAAGCATTATTAATACATGATGAGATACAGCAAGTTCAGCCACTCAGTGTAACAGTGGAACCCATGCAGATGCTGTTAGCTCAAGTACATCGTATCATGCCAGATCTGGAGAGTTATCTTTGATCTGTCTCCAGATCCTCCTTTTATTTGTAAACATCCAGCTAATCACAGGCTTCCTCTGACTTTGATGAAGTGGAAGGAGCTGCATCCTGTGTAATCTCTCGGAAGGGCTGGAATTCTGCAGATGTTCAGGGATGCGGGGAATGGGGCTCTGGGCGCCATCTCGTGGCTCGCTGGGAACGCGCGTGTCCCTATTCCAAAGGGAATGTTTCAGTTTGTTGAGGGGAGGGTGAAGCTGATCCTCCTGCAGCTGTGCATCCCCACAACAGCGTCTGTTCTTAGGGCAGCTGTGGGATTTCAGAGTCTGCGAGGAGGGCACGACGTTTTATCTCTAATCTGGTTTACTGTGGGCTACAAGCTGTGAGCTGTGTGCACTCCCTACACCACCACAGTTGGCACTGATCAGCAGGTTTTTTGCAGTCTCGTCGGAAAAAATGCAATTTAATATTCAGAGGCAGCCCCCCCTTCCCGCACTCAGAGGTGGTCCCACACAGCACAGGCGGTGTATCTGAGGTTTGTGGTGTAATGAAGTCCAGCCGTGCATGTGAGCTGTGTATGATCTGCAAATAACAAAGATCTTTGACTGCAAAATGCAGGCTGGCATCGTGATAAACAGCAGTGTTAAACACGGATGCACACTGCAGTTAGAAAACCTTTTTTTTCTCCTTAGTTTACAAAAAAGGAAAAAGGTACTTTCTGACTTTTGAACAAGTTATATAAGAGCTGCTTTGCGNAAAAGGAAAAAGGTACTTTCTGACCTAAGAAGCTGCTTTGTTATAACAGCATCAGTCCAGTGAATTCCCTTCCCAGGATTTTAAGAATGTGTTTGGTAGACACATGGCCTTGCTGCCAGAAGCGGCAGCACTTTGAAGGTAGCAGTTTGCCCAAGCCCTGCTTCCCGTGTTCACATCACCCTCATGGCACGAAACAAAGGCCTTTTGTCCCAGTTTGCTTTTTTGCCCACCTCCAAATATGTAACCTGGCACAAAGGGCAGATAAAACACACAGACAAGCCTGGGCCTGGCACATGCCGTAGGTGAGGGCCTGGCCACGTGGCTCCCTGCAGTGCACACCAGTGTGGAGCACCACTCTCCAGGCTTTCCTCTCAAAGGTGTGCCAGGAAATTCAGCCCTGAGCTGGCCTGGAGGATGCTCTGGCAGGTAAGTAATGCAGAGAGCTGCTAAACCTGGCTTCATGTGCAGCCTTGAAGCTTTCCCTGCTTTGCAGTGTAGACACAACCTCTTGGTCTAGGGCTGCCACAGTGTGCATAGAAACATCAAGTGTAAATTATCCAGAATTATACAATTATCCCTAATTGTATACTTTGCACAATGTGATTTACGTATGCAGAGAAAGAAGTCGGTGTACCAAAAAAAACCCCCAAGCCTGGATTGTCCTCAAAAGTTACATCCATGCATTTCCTATTTCTTGACTATTCGTATTGGATAGAAAGTGCTTATATTTGTCATAAATCAGTTTTAGATGATTATATAATTTACATGCATTTAACTTAAAATAAGAATTTTAGGAGAGAGGCTAAGTAAATACATAACAGTTACCTCTGAGTTAGGCAAGGAAAAAAATAAAGGCAAATATGAAGCATTAAGAAGTATTCCAGGGTGGAGGTGTTCCAAGCTATGAGAAGTCCAGGCTGAGGGGAAATAATACTCATGCAATTTTTGAGCATCCACTAAGCCAAGCCATAAACCACTGCTGGAAAGTAACACATAGAGTATCAAAAATAACTTCTGGGAGGTTTGGGAAGTGAAGTTTTTCTCAGCAAATCTTTAGCCGTTTTGAAAATGGAAGGCAAAGGAGAAAGAAACAAAAAGTTTCTGAAACAAGATCACAGCATTGTTTAAGGTGGTGTTTTGGTGGGTTAGGGGTTGAAGGAAATGAGCTGTATGGTTTTCAAAAAGAGCTCCTGACTGTGGTGGGTGCTCTGAATATAACTGAAGGATGGGTATTTAGAGCAAAACCACACATGGTGAGGTGGGAGGGACCACGTCGTGCTAGCAAATACAGTACTGCAGTGCGGGCTTCTGACTTTTAATATTTTTCTTGCATTTCTTTTCTGCATGGCAGTAGTGAAATAGGGACTTCTAAGCTTCTGAACAACTGAGAGAACCAGGTTTGAAGAAGACATGAGGAAGAACTGGTCGGCAAAAGATTTCATAAACACTCAGAACCACGTGTGCCAGATCTGAATTGGCACCACCTTTGCTTTTTTGACATACTGCAGCAGTCGCAAAAGGCACCAAAGCAGTCAAATTAGAACATGCAGTAAAAGTTGTTTTGGACTCTTCTCTGTATTATAAAACTTACTTCCTTGTGACTCTTATTTACACCTGCTAAAAACAAATTTGAAGTCTTTCCTGGAGCAGACAGCCAAAAGAGGCAGATGCCAGGTGTTAAGGGCTGCACTGAAATGAGTTTGCAGAATTTGCTATTCACATGCTGGAGTGCTCCTTTTCTGAAATAAGGCTTCTTAGAGTTGGTCTCAAAAACTGTGTAGATTTTTTAGTTTAAACATTACAAGTGTATACTCATGTACAATGCAAAATTACCAAGTTTTAGAGGAAAAAAAAGAATACGAGGTGAAAAAAAAATCTTAAAAACTGAGAACAGAGGGGCCCTGAGGAAGGACAGGATGGTGAGAGAGATCCAGCTGACCTGATTGCCCCTGCTGTCATGAACATCATTTGCAAGCTGAAGAGGACCTTCCACGGAGCACAGTGCTTGTATGTGGAAAGTAAAGAAATGGTGCTCTGGTCTTATTACAAGAATGGTGAAAAGTTTTTACCAACAAGGAGATGAGTAAACATGAAATAATCTTCACAGAGCACAGGGTGCACCTTGTTCTGGATCTAAGCTGTGCAAAAGCTGGCGTGAAGAGGAGAATCAGGCATCATGTTCAGATTTGAACATCTTAGGAATCCTAATGTTTGCAGCTAAATTAATGGAGGGAGCAGGGAAACCGAACCAAAAAACCAATAAGGCAGTAAATGTTTCAAATTAGGGCAAACATGGATTACAAAAATATTAATTTCCTTTGCTTCCCCCAGACAACAGTGCATCAAATTAAGACATGTAAGCAGACTAAACATGCTGATTATATTCTGCTGTAGTTGCGCATCTTACTAATTCTACTCATGATTATAAAAAGATGTTTCATTGTTCACTATAACTGTTATCTCAAGAAGAGTCTGTCTATAATTTTATTTATAATTGGCGTCATTTTCATTACTGTTGTTACAAAGTGTGTACAATATTGTCTGTATTGCAGCTTGTATAGGGCATGTGTCTGTGCTTGCTTTACTCTTTTTGAGTTTATAAAGTTGCTATATAAATGCAAGAAAAGTTCAGGTATCTTTGAATGTTGTTGCTTAAGCTAATTACATAGCCCCCAAAGTTTCAGCATATAGATGTAGAAGGTACCAGCTCTATTAACACATAACACCTTAAGCATTAATACAGGCATTTTAAAAGCCTTCAGTGCAGTATTGAAATGACAACACTTCTGTCCCAGTGGCTCCGTGGAGCAAAGGGGAAGATGGTGAATATCTGAGCAAAGCCAGCAACCACTGGCAGGGAGAAGGCAAAATACAGCTGGGAAATCAAAATGAAAATGAGGTGTTGTTTCCACAGAGGACAGGAAGGACCTTTGTAGTTGGACCACCACAAAGCAGTGAAGAGAAGGGAAGTATGTTTATAGCATTACCTAAAGATAGGCCTTCAACAGTATACAAAGAGTAGGACATCTAGAACAGGCTGTGACTGTTCTGTAACTCAGCAATTACATGTAGTCTATGTAGAGTATTAGTAAAGACATTCCAAGTTAGTTTTAATAATCTTTAAAGCTTATTCTGTGCTTTGCTACAGTATCTTTAATAAAATACTCTCACAAATCTGCTTATTCTCATTTAATTCCATTTTATACCTGATAATAACAGTCCTGGCAACAGGGTGAAGTTCCAGTTACCACTTGCTTCATCTGCTCCTATGTTTTCCCCATTCACCTGCTAATGACAAGAGGGAAAACGGAGGTGAATTAAAAGCAAATAATCAGAGGAATGAGAAAAAAAAAAAAATTATAGCACTGCTGCAGTTCAGTTATAAAAATTCTTCACACCAAGTGTTTAAGTAAATCTGAGAGATTAATCCCCTTATATTGATCTCTGAGTATGAGGTATTGGTCTTAGCCTGTGTTTACAGTACACCACTTCCTTTGTTTAAGATTTATCATCATTTTCCAGCTTTATAGTTCCTGCCAATAATTTCAGTATGTTGTTTTAACCCCATCACAGCAGGTCTAGATAAAATTCTCTGTTTTCATTTATTCACTCCCTAGACTATATAGAGTATCCTTTTAATATCTTCAAATAAGATGAAACAGGGTTCAACTTCGAGTATATTAAAAGACAAGATTAGAATTCAAAATAATCCTGGTGATCTGAAAACATAAGATATTATTTAATAGGAACAAGTGCAAGCTGAAATTACAAGCTGTGCAAGTAAAGGAACAGGTGCTTAAATTCACAGAATCACAGAACGGTTTGGGTTGGAAGGGACCTGAAAGACCATCTAGTTCCAAACCCCTGCCATGGGCAGGGACATGTTCCACTAGACCAGGCCCCGTCCAACCTGGCCTTGAACATTCCCAGGAATGGGGCATCCACAGCTTCTATGAGTAGCCTGTGCCAGGGTCTCATCACCCTCACAGTGAAGAATTTCTTCCTAATGTCTAAAGTAAATCTACCCTTTCAATTTCCATTGAAAAGAAATGTGTTCGTTTGGATCAAATTCTGAAAATGAGCCTGCAGCATCCTGCTGATGCAAATAAAGGTAAAAACTGAAATGTCTAACTGGGGTATAATCTGCTCCTTCAGAACCACTAAGGTGTGAGCTGGTGACATCTGCAGTTTTGATCATAGCCCTTGAAAACCAAGGCCCAAGGTGCATGCAGAGAATCCAGGAGAAAGCAATGAATGTCTGGAAACTGAGGAAACCTGGCTTCTGAGCACAGGTTGAGTGATTTTAAGCAATTTTACAGAAGAGATGGTGGAGGGAAAACAAGGATTTTTATATATATAAAAACTGGTTGCAAAGAAAAATGGCACAACTCTTTCTTATACCCAGAGTCAGTACGAATAAAAATAATTGCCTTATGTTGCAAGAAAGGAGGTTTTGGTTAAACACAAAATGAGACTAAATGACCTATTGAAGTCCTTTTCTGATCTGATTCTGTGATTACTTGCAAACCACCTGCTTTAAAGTCACTTGCTTATGACTGTCAGTAGAGCTGGCACTGGCTGCAAGAAAAGGAGGTTGCAGTTACTGAACTGCCTAAAATGCACAGCACACCAGTTTATCTAGTGAGCACTAGTGATACTAACCTCAGCTTTTAATCATGCCTCAGCAAACTGTCAGAAGTCTATGTAAATAAACGTGCTTTAAAACCACTTAATTACAAAATAATTATTCCTCGAAACATCAAGCATTAGTTTAATCAGTGTTGACAACTTCCATGATTCTATTGAGTCTAATCAATCTGAGGGAGCCTGGTGTCAGTTGCGAGATGGTGTAATCAGCTAATTTATTTATTAAAAAAAGTTAGATCTGCAAATTACATGGAAAATCCTAAAAGTGTAATCTGAACATATGCTAAAGATTAAAAAGCCAGAAGGTGAATAGAGCCACATGTTTTTTAAGCTCTTAATTTTAAGCTAGGTTTATAATTTTAGGAGATCTGACTCATGATTTTTGAACTCCTGGTTTGGCAGTATGAAATTACAGTGCCCTATATTCTGCTGTTCTGAATATTTCCATGGTACTGATCATGCATTTGTGTAATTTGCCAGAAACATGTTAGATAAATTTGCAGAACTTTATTTGTTGTTCACAAAAACAAAAGAACACTTATTTAAGAAAGATCATGTCTCGTGGTTGCCTTTTAAATTAACAAGGAGCAGCTGTGCCAGAAAGTACATAAATACAAGATAAATTACATAGTTACCCCTATATAAATAAGATTTTTAATGCAACACCTTGTCAGAAGAATCTTGTCATTTTATACATGGGCAGTTCTTGTCTGAATTCCAGGTACTAGATATACTTTCACAAATATAAACAAGATGAAGAATTTCAGTGATGAAAAGGTATTATGACAAAGTATTATTTGTTCTTAGAACAGCAGTTACTTAGACTTTTCTGAAATGATTGCTGTATTATAAAAGAATTAATTCTCACCAATACAATCTGATTTATGCAGTTTTCTGGAGAGTTTTTCTAGGGAAATGGATACTGGGGAAATGGCTACCAGAATTTAAGGTCTAAGATCTTCTGACTGTCAAATCTGAACAGACCACTGCATTTCAAATTATGCAAGTGGCTGATGTCTGAGGCAACAGTAACTTGGGTTCAGTCCTATTTTTATACTACACTGCCTTGTGAAACACGTGGGGAAAAATCTTCCTTTTATCAAAGATAAGAGCAGAGTTCTCAGTTCTGCTTCAGATACTGAGCTCTTGCTTCACTGAAGAAATCTAAATATCATCTTCATTTGTGGCTGAGTGGTGTAATGGAGAATAGCCCACAGCATGTTACATAATGCTGCCAAACAGACACATGGGTGCATTATTGATCCTAAACACAAATAAATGAATCAGAGAGGGGCCTGCCACTTCCAGAGGTGCCGACTTGCTATTCTGGAAGTTACGGCTTCCAGATTCAGGATGGGGGAATAACAGCAAATGTTTTGTTAAAGCGAGAATCAGACTTGTGCTGAAGTCCTCCCCATAAAGCTCACTCTTTAATTTCCAAACCAGTCGGTTTGGCTCACCTCTAACATAACTGCATATGAAGCAACATGAAAGAGAACCATGTGTCTCTTCCCATATGAGAGGATGACTGCATGGATGAGTTGGTTCACAAACTGCTGACAAAAAGCAGGCTGGTAATAGCTCTGCTGAGAAGAGAGAATAAGGTTAATGAGGTTTTAGAGGTTGCTCCCTCTTGTTAGACTGGACTTTCTCTAAGGACATCAGTGAGAGATGATGGCAAGAACATCCCGTGAACTTCTGATTAGGAATGAAGGCTTAAAAAGCAGCTCAGACCTAGACATATCATTGTATGAGAAGAAAACAGCACCTCTGTGCTCAGCTGGAAAACAAATGCTTCTGCAACAGGCTGAATGAAATATTTGGTAGCCTGAGTCCATAGAGCTTTGGATTTTTCCTGAGAATTGCCATGAGAGTCTCATTTACACCATTAGCATTAAAATGGTGTGCTCATATATTCATCCAAGATCTTCTCCCCAAAATTACTACAGCAAAACAATTCAAGTGATGAAATAAAGAGGACCACAGGAATACTCTCAGGGTGAGCCCTAAATCCAGTCAATATAAACATCTATTTAGCAGGTTATCAGCACATGTGGGTATCAGCACAACCATATCAGGGCCATACTAGTCATTGGGCCAAGGAAACCCCAAACAAGTGTTATCTGGAGCTCTTGTACATATTTTGTGTCTGGGCTGATAAAACATATAGCTAAAAGCTTTGGTCCAAATTAATGAAATGTCACTTCTCAATCCGAAAAAACCTATTCGAGTACAGCTATACTTAAAGGAGACATCAAATTAATTTTGCTGCAAAGACTGCTTATTGTGCTAATCAATATTCTCGTGTTACTTCTTACTCCATTTCTTCTCTCCATCTCTTCTTTCTGTACATATGTTTTTGGGGCAGGAATCCTCTTTTTACTCTGAAATAACAAGGTCTGAGTTTGTACTGCAGTTATCAAAACAAGGTTCTTATGCATTACTAGTGTTGCTAAGGGACAATCCTCACAGGAATACAAATAATAATATCAACTTTTCAGCTGAGATTTATCAACCACCTCTCTCTGTATTGCTCTGGTGTTTCTCCCTGCTCCATATAATACAATCAATTGAATGAAGTAGCAGTGAATTACAGGAAGAGATGGTTCAGTGATGAATCAGTCACTGGTCTAACTACAGGAGAAAACAACACCCTTCCCATCAAAGAAATATGCACAGTATATACAGAGCAGCTCCTGTCAGAGGTGGGGACAGCTGATGGTTTCCATTTTCCATTGACTTCTTTTGGATTTCCCCAATGTCAGAACCTGTGTGAAAAAAAATACCAAGATCTGTGGAAGAGTAATAGTTACTTAAGCATGTACCATATGTATGGTCAGAAACTGAAGCTCTCCCATCTCAAAACTTCATACGCACGTGCTACACAAAAGAGGTGGAGCCCTCATGACTTAAAAAAAGGCTTTGAAAAATATAGTAATGGGAACAAGAATGGTTTTGATCGGGAGTTACAATGCCTGTAACAATTGTGTGAGTACAAATCACTTTGGGAAAAGCTGTGACATTTCCTAGGAGGCCTGCTACAGCAGAGTGCTGAGGGCTGGGGACAGAGCTAATGAAAGATGGTTTAATCATATAGCAAATTTAATCCTTCTCTCACATAACTTGTAAAGTCTAAGGGCAACAGGCTTTTAGTAACACTTTTAAAGCAGCTACTGAAAAGGAGCAACTCACTGAGACTCCCTGGAAAAATAAAAACAAAAGATCTCACGATGGTGTTTTTCCCTCCTTACTAGAAGTGGAATATTTTGAAGTGTTTGCCTCAGAGTAAGGAGGAATAATTTGGAGGAACCACAGCAGATTTTCATGCTTAATATAGTTTCATCAAAGCACTTTCCTAGCTCCGAGTTAATAGCTCCATAGCTTTTGCTAAACGCAGGCGTGACGACATCTCACATTAGCACAACAGACAAGAATTTGGAGGCGTTTCAGGAATGGTCACCACGCAGGAACACGCAGCAACAGGGCCCCCAAACCCCCCTCTGGTGCCATTCCCTGAGTTCTGGTGTCAGGACAGGAGGGGAGAGCTCGGAGTTACACCCTCAGTTCTGTACGGGGACAGGAGGGGACAGCCCGGTGCCATTCCCTGAGCTCTGTGCTGGGGCAGGAGGGGACAGTGCCATTCCCTGAGCTCTGTGCTGGGACAAGAGGGGACAGTGCCATTCCCTGAGCTCTGTGCTGGGGCAGGAGGGGACAGTGCCATTCCCTCGGGTGCCCCGCACCTCAGCAGCGACAAGAGGCTCCCACAGCTCGGGGACAAACCGGCCCCGGGGGGTGCGCGGGGAGCGGGGGGTGTCAGCCCGCCAACTTTGGCCGAAATGAGGCTAAAAAGGGCCTCGGCGGGACTTTCCCTCAGACACAGAAGGAGGGCGCGGGGAGAGCCCGTCCCGCCATGACAGTCCGGGGGTCGCCTCCCCGGGGGGGCGCGGGTGGCGGCCGTTCCGCCCTGACAAGCGGAGGGAGACTGAAGGAGGGGGCGTGTGCGTGAGGGAGGGCAGAATTTCTGCCGCCCTGCGACCAAATAAGGGTAAATTTCCCAGCGCCGGGCTGAGCGCTCAGGAATTACAAACACCGGGCGGCGAGAGCGGCCGCGAACCCGCGGCCCCCGCACCCCGCGGGTCCGAGCGGGCGGAGCGCCC
>WEIV01027497.1:328717-342323 GCA_013390005.1 Calyptomena viridis | reverse complement strand
CCAGATTGGCCGTCCGGGTTCTGGCAGGTTCCAGAAGCGGCGGCGGCGGGTATAAAAGGGGCGGCGGCGGCGCGGACCGGGCACATCGCGCCGCGGAGGCAGCGGGAGCGGGCGGGGGAGGCACGGGCGAGCAGCAGCACAGACAGCCGACACCATGTCTGCCAAGGGGCCGGCGATCGGCATCGATCTGGGCACCACGTACTCCTGCGTGGGTGTCTTCCAGCACGGCAAGGTGGAGATCATCGCCAACGACCAGGGCAACCGCACCACGCCCAGCTATGTGGCGTTCACCGACACCGAGCGCCTCATCGGGGATGCTGCCAAGAACCAGGTGGCAATGAATCCCACCAACACCATCTTTGATGCCAAGCGCCTCATCGGCCGCAAGTATGACGACCCCACGGTGCAGTCGGACATGAAGCACTGGCCCTTCCGTGTGGTGAACGAGGGTGGCAAGCCCAAGGTGCAGGTGGAGTACAAGGGGGAGATGAAAACCTTCTTCCCGGAAGAGATCAGCTCTATGGTGCTCACCAAGATGAAGGAGATTGCCGAGGCCTATCTGGGGCGCAAGGTGCAGAATGCTGTGATCACAGTGCCGGCGTACTTCAATGACTCCCAGCGCCAGGCCACCAAGGATGCCGGCACCATCACTGGCCTCAACGTGATGCGTATCATCAACGAGCCCACTGCAGCCGCTATTGCCTACGGCCTGGACAAGAAAGGAACCCGGGCTGGAGAGAAGAATGTGCTCATCTTTGACCTGGGAGGGGGCACTTTTGATGTGTCCATCCTTACCATCGAGGATGGGATCTTTGAGGTGAAGTCCACAGCTGGTGACACCCATCTGGGTGGGGAGGACTTTGACAACCGCATGGTGAACCACTTTGTGGAAGAATTCAAGCGTAAGCACAAGCGCGACATCGCCGGCAACAAGCGAGCGGTGAGGCGGCTGCGCACGGCTTGTGAGAGGGCGAAGCGCACCCTCAGCTCCTCCACACAGGCCAGCATTGAAATTGACTCCCTCTTTGAGGGCATTGACTTCTACACCTCCATTACTCGTGCCCGCTTCGAGGAGCTCAATGCTGATCTCTTCCGTGGCACCCTGGAGCCGGTGGAGAAGGCCCTGCGTGATGCCAAGCTCGACAAGGGCCAGATCCAGGAGATCGTGCTGGTAGGTGGCTCTACTCGTATCCCCAAAATTCAGAAGCTGCTACAGGACTTCTTCAATGGCAAAGAGCTCAACAAGAGCATCAACCCCGATGAGGCTGTGGCTTATGGTGCTGCTGTGCAAGCAGCTATCCTCATGGGAGACAAGTCTGAGAATGTGCAGGATCTGCTGCTGTTGGATGTCACCCCCCTGTCCCTGGGCATCGAGACAGCTGGAGGAGTGATGACTGCTCTCATCAAGCGCAACACCACCATCCCCACCAAACAAACCCAGACCTTCACCACCTACTCAGACAACCAGAGCAGCGTCCTGGTCCAGGTGTACGAGGGTGAGAGAGCCATGACGAAGGATAACAACTTACTGGGCAAGTTTGACCTAACGGGCATCCCCCCAGCACCCCGGGGAGTCCCCCAGATCGAGGTCACTTTTGACATCGATGCCAATGGCATCCTGAACGTCAGTGCCGTGGACAAGAGCACGGGTAAGGAGAACAAGATCACCATCACCAATGACAAGGGTCGCCTCAGCAAGGACGACATTGACCGCATGGTGCAAGAAGCAGAGAAGTACAAAGCAGAGGACGAAGCGAACCGAGATCGGGTGGCAGCCAAGAACTCCCTCGAGTCCTACACTTACAACATGAAGCAGACGGTGGAGGATGATAAACTGAAGGGAAAGATCAGTGACCAGGACAAGCAGAAAGTGCTCGACAAGTGCAAGGAGGTGGTCTCTTGGCTGGACCGCAACCAGATGGCTGAGAAGGAAGAGTATGAGCACAAGCAGAAAGAGCTGGAGAAACTCTGCAACCCGATTGTCACAAAATTGTACCGGGGAGATGGAGGGGCCGGGGCAGGTGGCTCTGGTGGCCCCACCATTGAAGAAGTAGATTAAAGAGGACTGAAGTACAGACTGGTTTATGGACAGTCACTCCATCTTTGCTTTGTATTTTTTTTCTAACGTTTAAGGAAAACGTCCTTGCCAATAACAGAGTTTATTCTGTTGGGTGTGTATAAAGGCAGATCTGTCAGCTTGGTTTTGATAAGAGGGAAGGCACGTCCTGCTTTGTAAGGTTAGTAATAGACAAATTTTGTTAATTCAGATACAGCTGTTTGTACTCTGGATGTTTGTCTCTGTCTCTTCTAACGTAAGCACTTGACTGTTGCAGTTGACAAGTTTCAAGTTATGCATGAAAATCTTTACAGAAGATTAAAACAGAAAATGCCAAATTCGGCTTCTGGAAGTTTTGGTAATAAATAAAATGTATTTAAAGCATAAATCTATTCTCTCTCCTCTCTGTGAAAGGGCAGTAGTTGGGAGGTGGGGCGTGAGACCTTCCTGGCCGTGTCTGGCTCCTGGGACCTGCCCTGTCCGGGATGGTGGCAGTGGAGCAGGGGGTGTCCGGCTCCGGAGGGGTGGCTGGTGCCCCCTGAGCAGCGCCGGGAGAGAGCACGGAGCATTCCCGAGGGGAGCTCAGCCCGGGCGGGGAGCTGGGAAGGGGTGGTGCTGGTGTCGCAGCCCCTGGCTGGGGCAGGGGGAATGTGGCCCCGGCACTGCCACGGTGGGCGAAAGTTCCCCAGAGGTGCGGGTTCTGTTTCCTTGCTCGTATCCGTATCTGGTGGCTGGGAATGTGGCCGGCTGGGAGGGAACAGCGGGGAAATGAGGACAACAGAAATAGTCCTGCTGGCAGGTGGTGGGGCGCGATAAAATAGAGACCAGTTTGTGGGCAGCCGTACGAAGCGCTGAGTTATTCTTGGGTTGCTTGTGTGCACGCTGAGCTTTCACTACTTTACTGACTGTGTTTTTCCCGTCTTTAAGACAATCAAAAGTAAAGCTGGCAAAGACACCCCCAGAGCAGGGAGTGCTGAGTAAGGAGCCGGTATGCTGAACGTAATAGAATAGGCAAAATTTGTAGTAGTTAAACTTGTCTGGCTTTGCTGCAAACTGTCTGCAGAGCTCTCCATTTGTTTAAGGAAGCCGAAAACCTGGCAGGCAGCGTTCGGAGTCCGAGGCGCTGGGAGTTAATGAGCTCTCAGGATCCTGATGGCACGCACATTTCGGGCTGGCTTGTCCTTTCAGGGAAAAAACTGCGGAGCAGTGGGCAGCTGAAGGGAATTGTGTTTTGGTTTGTTGTTCGTTTGTGTGTGGGAGTGTTGGTGTCCCGGGAACCGCGGTGTGTGCTGCCCTGCCAGCCCTCCCTGTGCAAAGAACTTTTAGGACTCTGACTCCTTAAACTCGTAGCGGATGTATATTTAAAAAAAAAAAAATCTATACAAAGTATTTTGTGACAAGAAGGCAGACGAATAAACTTGTTCAGTATTTAACCATCAGCACAGATGCAAGACTCTGGTTTACGGTGTGGATTTCTCTCGGCTGTTTTTCCAGGGCACTGTCTGTTTGTTTCTCTTCACTGGTTACAGAAAAGGGTTGCAGTCGTTTTGGGGGGAATGTGAGGCTTGTTAAATGCTTGTTTGATCAGCTGTTGTTGCAAACGGTTCAGAACCACTTCAGGTTTATTGTAGGGTTCGTGGATAAATGGCAGTGCCATCACAGTGAGGTTGGAGAAATGAATTACAGCAACTTCGGCACCTGCTGAGAGCTTCAGTGAGATCTCCAAAGGGTGCAGTCGGGCTGGGTGCTCCTGGTGTTCAGGTACACAGAATTTCCTGGCAGTCAGCCTCTTGATTTCCAGGATGTAAAGTATAGAGGACCCCTGAGAATGAGAATGTACTGTGACTTTTTTTCCTAGGAACTAGCAGATAAATACTTGTGAATAGGACTAGATTATCTATAAGTAAAAAGTTATTGCTGCATGCTTTAATACTCTGTCAGATACTCTTCCCAGCCAAAATCCCACTACCGTGGGGTAACAATAAGGAATAGGTAGTGCCCGTTTTCATTGTAAATGCAGGTTAATTTTTTTTTTTTCTATTAACCAACTAGTAATTGCCCTTGCCACATAGTTTCCTTTACTTTTCAGCCCTTGGTTTGCATTCCTCAGCGTCGCTTCCCAGTTATTAAACACAATTTTTTGTTATTTAAGTGTATTGCAGAGCTAATGTAGCTAAATGTGCACAGCAGTTTGTCATGAGCCTGTGCTGTCCTTCCCCTCACCTCGGCCACTGCTGCTCTGTGCCTCTTTAAGCAGTTGGGCAGGCAGGGAAAACAGAGACCACAGAAGTGAATCTTTAACCCCTGTCCAGATGGTTGAAGCACCCAAGGAGCTGGGCACAGGAACAGGTTGACACTAGGATAATTGTTTGGGTTTGGTTTTTATTTTCCTATGAAAAGGATATTTTTGGTTGGACACACCTAGACTGTATGTGGGGTATGCAAAAGATTGGAAACTTCTGCTGACTTACGTGCTTGGGAAAAGATTTGAAGTCTTGAGGCACAAGGTAGCCTTTCAAATATATGACCAATGCCCCAGAACGCAAGAGGCAGAGAACTTGGAGGGCTCAGAGCTGGATTCCTTGCATTCATTCACTTAGTTTATAAAACAAAGAAGAACTTTGAGTTGATTTTCAGTATATTGTAGTTACCATGAAGTAAACTTTGATCCTGTTAGTGGAAACTTCCCACTGACTCTGGTGGGTCTGTATAACGCTGCCTCCCCACCAGTTTCTTAAAGAAAGAAAATCAATTTTCCAAATGATGGTCCTCATTTTCAAATAGGTGCATTTGGTGTGTACGTGTTTTGGGAAGTAGTTGCACATTTCAAATTAATTTGGCAAAGCCAGGAAAGTAATCTTGTCTAAAATCTGCAGTTTGATTGCTTTCACACCCAGCATCTCTCATCCTTTGTCCTATCCTGACTCACAGGGAAAGCCAGCTGCTCCTGTCAAAATAATGGGGCCTGGGTTTCTGAACTTTGCTGCTCTCAAACAGGGCTGTGTGAGAAAGACAAAGCCTGTACAAAGACTGTAAAGTGGTTGTAACTTCCTAGCACTTGTGCCACTGCTGTATTAACTTTTGATGGCACCATATATATTTGCTGATTGAGCTCGGATGGTATTATTTCCAATAGAGGAACACCTGTAGCATTAATACTGGAGAATTTAATCACCCAAACTAAACCCCTTAAGTGCCTTAGCACCTTGCCCACAGTGCATCCAGGCGTGGAGTGATGCAGACCCATCCCTCCTGCTTGTGATGCAGGTTGCCCTGCAATTCCCCACCGTCCCTTTGCAGGGGAGCGAAGACCGAAAAAAGTCAAAGCTGAAAGTATTACTAAAATACCGTGCCATGCGAGAGCCCTTGGAGGGAGCTGAGGACGAGAGCTGTCTGAGGGCAACCCACTGGGGAGCTGGAGAGCTGAGACGTGCTTGGCCGGGCTGTGTCCACCCCGCCGGCTGAGTCAGCCCGTGCCCCGCCGCCTCCCCAGCGCCTGTTTGAAGTTCTGCAGAGGACGGAGCAGACAGGCTGCAGCCCTGCTCATCCCTTGTGATACCATCTTAAAGGCAGGAATGAATACATCCCGGCAGCCTTCCTTTTATCTCTCGGGAGACACTGCGTGGAGCCCTGCAGGCTGGGTAGCGTTTCTCTTGGGAGCTGCCTGTCATTTATTTGAAAGGTTCTCCTTGAAGGTTTGGGGCTCTCTGGGGTGCAGTCAAGGAAGGAGATGAAGGATCTCAGGACTGCACCATAAATTTTGTCTTCCCCATTGTGAGCCACTCCTGAAGATACATATGAGGAACAGGAAGAAAGGGACAAAATGTTCAGGAAATTCACATTTCCGGTCTTGGCACTTAGATTAAATGCAAGGCATCACATTAAAAAACATGCACTTACACCCAACATGCACACTTCAAGTTCCTTTTTGCCGTCTTGTCAGTGCATTGCAAAGTAACAGCATTTCAAGCTCTACTTATTTCAAAGGTGTTCCTCGTTTCCCCTCCCTATGCCTGGCATGAGTTCCCTTTCTGTGTCCCTTTAGAGAGTGCACAGTGGTCTAATCTCTGCTACATCAGGGACACTGTACCTTGGCACATGGGAATCCTGTGATATTAAACCAGCAAAGCATATGGATGCTCTTATAGCAGTGAAATTATGTTCTGTAGTTGTTCATTACAGGAAAGTTATCACCCCTCCCTACCCCACAGCAAAACAAGTTATGCAAGTAAAGCTGCTTTAGCACACCTTTGTGGGCCAGGTATCACATCTCTCCACTGCTCTCATCCACATATTTATGCAGGCAGAAGCCTACAGCAGAGACCTGCCTCTAGAGTAGATTTTGCTTGCAGCAGCATGGTGATTATAGAGTTAGGCAGGCCAGCATTTCCAGATGCAACAACATATTTCACTTCCACATATGAAACAGCAGTATTAAAACCCCCTGATCCACCCTTGAATGACCCATTTGCTTTTACTCTCTCCTACATCAGTAGGGTGGAGACAGAGGGAAGCTGGTTCCTCTTGTCATCGAAATAACAGGACCAGCCAGGAATTTTAGAGAGGGGAGAAATGGCCCTCCAAGAGCCAACACTTTTATTTTTGTAGTCTTAAACCAAATCAAGAGTATAAGAAATTTTTGCTCCTTTTCCATTTCTGAAGATATTTTCTGCCACCATTCAGGAATTGTTTTTTGTGTGTTGGCCTGTGTAAAAGTTGACAGATTTCTGTTGCATCCTGGACCAAGAAGTGTGAAGTCATTCTTGCCCATGCTTAGGTAGCAGTTAGCAGCACCTGCACCTTATCTACTGGAGCAGTTCAAAATATTACTGCTCCAAATGATTTGCAGGTGAGCAGTTAAAAAGCTGTTTTGAATAGGATTAAGGAGGCAAAAACACTTCCACAAGTGTCAGTGTTATGCACTTCAGGAATGACTGAAACCCCTGTGAGTTTAGGGGTCTTGGTTGCCTTGCTATATTCACTGCCAAGCATCATAAAATATTTTCTGTTGATCTCCATAAGAGCTGCATAGTTACACTGACAAACTAGCAATCACGTGTAACTGAAAGCAGTATTTCTTTTTGCCAGGCCGTATCTAAAAATGTAAACATATTTCTTTCAAAACCACATTTATTTCTCATTTGGCAGACTCCTCACTTCCCTGTTGCAGGCATTCATGTTTGCAAATGTACCAACAGAGCCTGGGTAAAGACAACTGATGCTAGTGAGTCCTTAGTCCTACCCCCAGCACTACTGGTGGGAGACAACTAAATTAAAAATTCTAATAAGCTAAAAAGTCTCTGTAATCCACTAAAAACTAAAAGTAAAGTTCTTTGCCATAGTTTCCTTCAAATCTCACAGAATTGAATAAAGAATATATTGTTTATAGTACTTCTATATTACATTTTCGCCTTTTTTTTTTTCTAGTCCTACAGCAGGGAGATGGTTGTTATGTCCTGAGAAGAACTAGAAACTAGACTATGACATTTTTTGCTGGGCTTCATAGATTTCTAAGCACTTCAGAATACAGAATCAAAATCAAAATTTTGAAAATACCTATTGAGTGTGAGGTACGTTTTAGTAGTTCTTCCCTTCTGTCAGAGACAAATTAATAACAAAAGGTTGATTGTTGGGGGCACAAGGCTGTGTGAAAAGGGCTGACAACTGCTCGTGTTCAATAATCTCATCTAATAAAACCACGCAGAGGGAGCAATTGCTCGAGGATTTCAGTGAAAGAATGTGCAGCTGGTTTTTCTGGCTTTCCCAAAGCAGCCTGTGTGCCTGCAAGGGGTGCTGGGCAGCCATTGCCTCCTGAGTTCCCTTAGACCTCTGGGCTGGGCTCAGGAGCTAAGTCTGCCTTTGCCCATCAGACACCTTTAGCCAGTTTGCTGCTGTGGGTGTGGGAAGGCCACAGGTGCTGGTGTCCCAGAAGATGAGGATGAGAAGATGAGGATGGAGTGATTGTATCTCTCCAGAAGTTACTGTGCAGCCATCTAACTTCCCTTCGCTTTGGGTGACACTGAAATGCAGCAGTGCTGACCTGTGAAAACAGCGCAAATTGCTGAGGACAAGGAATCAGGGGCTTCAATGCTGCACTGATCTGAGGCAAAGAGCTGCACCAGTGTTCACAGTACTGTGCCTAAGGACAGCATTTATTCCATTCACATGGCAGGATCCTGTTTTTAATGAGCAGGCAGAGTACTTGGCAGGTAAATGGCAGAGTCATGGACAGTATTAGCTACTGTGAAATTGAATTCTGTCCTTGTGTGTCCAATACAAACAGTACTGAGCACACATGGAGTCTAATATTCCCAGAGCAACCAGGGCTGACATTTAACTGCCCCTGGGAGAAGAGGAGGAAACTAATACAGTGGGTATGGAAGACAGAGGCTTGACACAGCAAGAAGAAACAAGAGGCAGAGAAGAAGTGGATGACTGGATGGTGAGTCAGTGATATTTTTGTTGAGTTTATGCATGTGTTTATTTTTTGGGTGTGATATCCAAATTAAACATTAGATATACCTGAAGAATGGGAATATATACATACTGTTGAGTGTTCCCAGCTACTGGGATGCTCATGGACATACAAACACCACAAGAAACAACACTAAAAGAAGCCTATTAAGGATGCAAGGTCAGTTGTTCAGAATTATGACAATTGGAGCAAGCTTATTTCTTGATTTCTTTGTGCTTATGTCTCACAACCCAGTTTTTAGTTATGCACTAACAGGCTTTTTAATTTTTTTCTCTCTTCTGCAGGGCACCTGCCTCAATCAGTGCCCACAATGGGCAGCATATGCTCTAAGAAAGTAGCATTTCCCAGTTTAACATACACCTTATTTACTGCGTGCTGTCCAGCCCCAGCTCTGAAGAAGAACTATTGCTTAGGATGCTGCCTGTGGAGCTCATCACCATCACATTTTGAGTGCTTCACAACATTATCCATAGCTTTCTACTCTGGAAATGTGTATAGTTCCCACAGAAAGAAGGTGATAAATCACCAAAAGCCTAATGTTACCTGTATGTTATGGGGTCTTCCACTGGAAATACCAAGGAGCTGGTTTTTTTTTCAGAGCTTAGTGTTATGCATTTCTTGGACTGTTCAAGGTAGACCTCCTGCTGGCTTCAGTTGCAGCTGTGGATACTCAATCCTGCATTTCAGACTTCCACGAAGCCAGGGCATTGGCTCAGAAAGAAAAGAGCATGAAATTGTGGACATTGGGGTTGAATGTGGGTTGGAGTGATTTGCCTGGCATTCTTTGACTGAAGCCCTTGTGGAAATCAGTTTCTCCTGTAGCCTTCACTGTTTCAACTATTACACCTTCATTTTACTGTATGTAATCTGGCTCATTTTAGAGCTTCCAGCTCTTGGAAGGCTGAAGCATGGATCCAACTGACACTATTCTCCTTTGTTACACAATGCCAGGTTTTATTTTTTTTTTTAAATTGATACCTGTTTGGGCCATCAGGACAGGTAGAATGTTTGGTGCTCACCTCTGCAGCTCATGAAATACCTGAACTGATCTCCTCCAGCAAGTGCTTGGTTAAAGGTAGCACAGTGCTGCATCTGCAAGAGACTGTACTCTAACACTGATGTCTGTCCTGTGCTGGGCCAGAGCCAATTCTGTCGTACCCTCCCTAAACCCTTTCTGGATTTGTCTTCATTTTTGCCTAGTTCACCCACCTTCTGCATTGATTCCCAGGCATTGCCTCCCTGCCCAACCAGCTCTGTCTTCAGCTCTCAGTCTTTGCATCCACAGTTTTTCTCACTGTAGGTAGTTCTCAGTCTTAGTTTCTCTGCATCTCTCACATGAACTTTTTGTGACAATTTTCCCCCAGCTCCAGTACAGCTGAAGCCTTGTCTCCCCTGCCTCCTGCACCTCAAACACTAACACAGGTAGCTCTGAGTATCTGCAACACGTCCTTTAGTTTTGCCATTTCTTTTAGCATCACTTTTACTGGAGCCAAGATGGGCTGATGGTCTCCTGATGAGCCTGATGACAGCCTCACTCTCTAAAAAAAAGTTGATGAGCCATCAGTTCCATATGTCCCCTTTTCCCCTAAGGGGGAGCCTTATTTCTATAGTGCTGCCTGGCTGCCATGGATGAGATCTAACGTTGTTCCCAAACCTGCTTCTCTCATCCTCTTAAATATGTAACTTGGCTGCCAAGTCATGGATATGTACTTGGCAGCCGGCAATAGCAACTGGAAACACAACATACACAATATGATTGTCAAAATAGAGAGAGAGAGAGATGGCTGTACAGAACAGAGCCAGAGCTGAGTTTTCAGGCTGATTTGAGATATTGCTTAGCTATCCATGGGCTGATTGTGCTTTCATGGATAAACCTTTAAAGACCACTGACAGGAGAAAAGATGCAGTGTTTGGAAGCCTTTGAAAATGGGAGAAGTTAGGGACAGGTTGCTTTATAGAAATTTTCTTCCCCTACATTGTGTTGTCCATTTGTTCTTCCCATGTGGTCATGGACACCTCGGTGTTGCTTTCAGGAGTATTTTCCCTAGTTGGAAACTATTGCAAAAGTCAATTATGCCATTTTTAAGAGGTGAAAGCACAGGAAATGTTCCTTCTGTCTTACTGATCTGTCTAAAAGTCTTAGATATTTTCATCCTTTCAGAGGACACACTGGCCTAGTGCAGCAACGTTTTCCTAGGTTGTGGCTGGTTTTCACCTTATAGCTGACCTGATTTGTTGAGAGGTGTGGTCCTCCCCTTGTCCTCTTACATTTGTCTGCATCTTCACTGGCCCATCTGTGACTCCACCATGGACTGATGTAAAATGCTAACTCAACAGAAAACTTCTCATTTATTTTTTCTGGATGGCTACTTTTGACATCTTAGGGAGCCGCCTTGCTGTGGGGTCAGGGAAGATATAGAATCAACACAAAGATGAGAAGACTTTGATGGGAGCAAAAATGCTTCTTCCATCAACAACTGGCTCTTAGGCTGGTTTAGTTGTAACAAGAAACCTCACCCTTCATGGGGACCTGCCTTCTATTGGCAAAAAGTGCTTTTGTCAACAAAATCTGTACCAATTTCGGGTGCAATCTAAGCAGTACCAGCTATTCTTGGCACTGATCCTCTGTGAATGACGTGTGAGAGATTCTCTGCTTGCAAAAGCAAATGCTTCATGCTATCCCAACGATCCCATGCCTCAAAATCATGCCCTTAAGTGACATGCCTTAGCATATGGGAATTATTCCCAGGTGCAACTTCCAAGTCTTGAGTTGTTTGCTCACATAGGGATGTAGGTCATGTCACACACTTGTGACCTGGTAGATACACTTTTAAACTTCATGAAGTCTGAAGCTAAAGTGTGTCTAACATTCAGAGTGCTGTACAGACACCAGTGCCTGTATCAGAGTGACCAAGACCAGCTGCCCTTATTGCTGCCAGCTCTGGGAAAACCAGGAAAAACTCTGTAGCTCCCGACTGTCAAAGCCACAGTAAACCTAAATGAGTGTCTGCAGAGATTTTACTGCATGGAAAACACTTAATTTCCCTGTTTGGACTAAAATGTTACCCAGGAAAGCTGCTTGGCAGAGCTGGGAAGGAGCAGAGCACATTGGCCATGAATCCCAGTCCCCAGAGCAGGCTGAAGGGGGGTTTACATACTGGGATCTGTGGTTCCTAGGGGACAGCAGACAGTCACCAGGATACAGCCATAAACAGTGTCACCTTATCCCCTTCACTCCTGGCAGCCTCCCAGGCAGCCCTATGCCACCTGTGAATCTCCCCACCTTTCCCAGCTCCATCCTGCTGCTGTTCACATTTGCCTTTGCAGCAGATCCTGGGGGCCACAGGAGGCCCCATGGGTGGGCAGGGACTTGCCCTGCTGCCCCAGACAGGGAGCACGGTGGCCAGGGACAGTCATTCAGCCATTTGTATGAGTGAGAAGCAGCTGAGATGTATTTTGAAGACACAGGAGTTGCATTTTCTCCTTCCTGTGGTGTGCTGGTATGTCTTGCTATGCTGTATTGCCACCTTTTCTATTTTTCTTTTATGGTTCATAATCCCTTGTGTGTAACATAAAGGTAAAGCTTTTGTGTGGGCCTTTTCATCCAAGAGTCGTAAAACACTATTAGAAAGATGGAACCAAAGACTAGAACAGACAGGTTGAATTAACCACTTTTTGTCAAAGGATTAGAGCCATGGTTTCCTAATATTCATCTCTGTGGTCTAACCATCTCATGGGCTACAGGCTGCTGACATGAAATTATTCTGTTGTCCCATATCCAGCATCTACTACCAAATTAGACTGAGTAAGAATTTGTGGCTGGGTGGCTGAATGGTACCTGGCAGAAAGTCACAGGAAGCCTCAAAGTTTCACTTGGTTTAAATTTGTAGGCAGAAGGATTTCAGCAATAGTAGTCATTTTGCTTTAAAGGTGACCTGCAAATAATAGTTGAGGGTTTGCAAGTCTCTCTTGTTAATTAAGAAAGACTAATAGACCTCATTTATTTCCAGAGGATATTTTTGTTTGGAATTTTAAAAAAATGTAGATGCTGTAAAGTGCTGTTACTAGTAGTTTTGTTCAGTGTCCCCTGAAGAGTCCATCATGTTTATTTAAAGTTCTCAGAATGTCAGAAACGTGCACAATATATTCAATTTTTAAATACGGGTTTCCTTTCTCCTGATATTGGACTCTACAATTACGTAAGTATTATATTAAAAACCCCAAAGCAATGTGTTGTTTAATGCATGGCTCCATTTGATTTCTCAGTCTTCATTGATTCACTGGCAGTTAGAGAACTGATGTGGCTTAGCAAACTTTCAATTATTTATTCATAACCTGAAAAACAAAAAAGGACGAATACATGTTTTTCTTTCTTACAATGTGAACCTTCGAGAACTTCTGCTCAGATAGCACACACAAACAACATCCAAGGGATAAAGCAAACTGAAGAACGATATAAAGTGCCCCATGTGCACAGGATTTGCATTATAAATGATTTATTGGGCTGAGAACTTGTTATGACATGTACTCTCTACACTGTTTTCTTGCAGATGATAAAACTAATTCAAGGTGTGTGATACTGGAAAGATGAAACTTAACACCCTTGAATTTGCAAGGTGAAAGAATGATGTTCAATTACAAATTATACAGGTTTAGGCCTTGATAAATACAGCAGTTCCAAGTAAAATCAGAGTCTAACATTTTTTTACTCAAACATCAACTGCGGGACAAATTCCTGCATCATGTTAATGGAGAAAACGAGAAATATGCACTTCATACTGCTTTCAAGCTGGACTACAGAGGAATGACTAAGAGTGTGTGCGAGTCCTGCTGTGTGTCAGAAATGTGTCACACACTGGGGCAGCAGTGCTGGGTGTGAGGGCCAAATGCCACTCTATGTCCACAGGTGGAGGTCCACAGAGTGATGTTCACGTTTGCTGGTATTATGTATGGCCCTGTGCAATGGTGAGCACCAGGGGACTGCAGACCTTTGGGGAAACCACTGCTCTGCACAGGAAAAAGTGCACTTAACTCTGCTAAGAATGTCTGTGGTGGTTGTGGATTAGGGCATTATC
>WEIV01027497.1:293748-328666 GCA_013390005.1 Calyptomena viridis | reverse complement strand
CAAACTATACCCCCCTGCTCTCTTCTCAGGGGCAGGGACAGGGTGAATGTGGCAGCAGTGGGTCACTCACATGCTGCCTCCTGCCCTGCTGGGTATTTTCCAAGCCTTTGTCATGGAGCCAGGCTGCTCACCTCTCTGCTGGTCACATGGCTGCTGCAGAAGCCTTTCATGGTCTGTGTCTCAGCAGCTTCAGCCAACTTCTCCATTGGGCTTGGGAACGCTGCTGACTCTGCCCGGTAGCTCTCCAGGGAGAGGTGTGGGCTCCTGGTGACCTCTGCCTGAGCTGCCCTCAATGATCCCAAAGAAGAGCTCTGGAATGGAGCAGTTTGCATCTAAAATCTTCCTAAAGCCAATTGAGAAGCTACTGGAAGGGTTTACATGGCACAGTGCATATGGGGCAGGAGACAGAGCAGGAGGATCCCAGGAAAGCCTTTGTCCTTGGCTTCTGTGTTCTTGAAAGCAACATCTCACGTTGACCTCACCACAACTCAGATGTTTTCTTAGTGTCAGTGAGAGGCCAAAATAGACATGCCTTCGTGTCCTGGGATGTTGACCTCTTTGTACTGCTGCTAGTAATTTAAAATCATACTACTGTGTGCTCATACTCTATATTTCAGCTCCAATCCAACAACTGAGGGAAAGCTCAAGGAAGGAAAACATAGTTGCTTTCAGGAAATGCGTGTTAAGACATTAAAGAGATATTTCAATTTGACTAGCCTAGCTTAGAAAGAAACAAGATCATTTGGGTGGGAATATATTCATCCATTGTCTGAGGATCATGTCTGAACAAAGCACATGAAGCAGGAAGCCAGCTGTCATTTCAGCAGGGTGGATGAGTGGTCTGAGCACAAAAACAGAGCCAGGCATGCCTGGTGCTGAATGCTAGCTCAGGCACTAGCCTGGTATGACTTTGGTAAAGTCATCCATCATCTTTGTTGCTGCTTCCAGATCTCTCAGAACAAGGTAACAATTCTCATCTACTCCAAAGAGTATTGTGAGGTAATTAATTCATCTGTGTAAGGCACTTCAAAGATTAAATTATTATTATTATTAATTTTCTAAATTCGCAACATGGTGTAGCTGACTTTCATCCATTACTTAAAACCTCTTTGATCTAAATAATGCAGTTGCAATTTATTATATTAGCAACTAAAAGAGCAACTTCAGACGCAACCTTAGAGGTGAAATGTCCTATTTCTCTCAACATCCCCAGCCTGGTTTGTAGTTCTAATAGCTGAAAGTTAGTTCAGGATACCTGCCAAACACATTTCACTGCCTGTCCCTTTGAAACTGAATGCAATGAAAAAAGTATGTATCAGGCAGATAATAGACTGGAATTAGCACTGTTTTCTTGAATGTTATGTATTGGTCAACCACTAGCATCTTCCAAGATGATTGTAGTACAATGCTCCCTGAAAGAAGGGTGGCTGACAAACAAGGAAAATTGTGTAGGCTGTCCAACTGGGTACAACATGAATAGGTGACGTTGGATGATGTCAAATGTGAGTAATAGCTGGTATTTCACATCAGCAAAGCATTGCCTGTACAAGTTTCTGCTGACACTAGCAGTTTTTTTTAGGAAATACTGTTTTTCTCCTCTGTATGCTTTCTGATGCTGTTTTGCTTTTGAAAGAAGTAAATAAGTCACATCACGTTGCCATTTGCAGCAGTTATGAGCTATGTCATGTAGAGTTTGTTTAGAGAATGAAGTGTGTGTTGTTAGTGGAGGGACCAGGGTGTTTGAGAAGCAGAATAGGGAATATTAGAGGTTTAAAATCTCTCATCTGTGAGGTTCAGTGAGAAAAAATACCAAATGCATATAGTCCTCACATGTACAAAGAAAGGATTATATCCTCTGTTGGAAAGCCTTCTACTCTATTATCTAAAGGAAGCCAAGAATTTGGGCCTAAATATCTGAAATTGTTATTTGTTTTACTTTCATCTCAATTCCATGTTAGCCAAGATACTCACAATGCTGTGTGCACAGGAGTACTAATGTGACTGGGAATCTGGGCTGCCTTCCCGTGCTGCTGCTGTTCCCATCAGAGTTAACACTTTATATAATGCAGGCCTTGAGCAGAGACTTTATTCACTGGTCTGGTGGTGTCTGTATCTGCAAATCTGCAAACTCCAAAGTGACCGTTCGACCTTCTGCTTAGGAGTGAGAAACTAGATGAGTCCTTCATGGCCCTGCTCTTCTATCTATCTTTTCACTAGGAAAAATTTGCCCCAGAATTACCTGGGAAAAAAATGCGGAGCCTTGATTTTGTGAGTAGAAGGCTTCAGGGGTATAAACACACAAAACTTGCCCCAGCAAACCTGGAATCACAAGGCAGTTTTTTGGGTCAGAATCAGTGGCATTCTGCATATGAGCAGGCACTCCTTGCTATATTGGCCCAGTCTATATGTGTAATACTTCAGGGAAAGATTCCTTGGTCTCACCATTTATGTCTCCCATCCCCTTGTTCTCCGTGCTCTCACAATTAGGCTCCTCTGACTATGGAGAGGCAGATTTTCTGGCAGGGTTTGAACCCTGCTTTGCCCCAGCCCTTCCCTGAGTGGTGTGCACTGTTGTTCACATGCCATGGCATCACCATAGTCTCCCTTGCGAGATGGTGGCTGGGCCCAGTCCTGCTGCAATGGGTTACCAAATAATTTGGCTCCTTAAGGTAATGCTGCAATTTGAATAAAACATTACTTCTTCCACCAACATTAAATCTGTGTGAGTGCCCTGGACCGAATTACCATCCCTTAATGCCATTTCCCAGGAATTAACATTAGCATTCAGTCATTTCTGCCTGCAAATAGTTGCAACTGAGTCTGCTGGGTGTTAATTTGTACTGTGGGTGACATTGCTTTGAGACTTCATTTCTAAATACTTTGCAAAGCAGGTTCTGATGACTCTTAGGTGCTAGAAACATGTTACAACACGAGGAATAGGTGCTAGGGAAGCAGTTCCCAAGTCAGGGTGTGTGACCACACTTGCTGCCTTGCAGAGTGGAAGTGGGATGTCAGGGGAATGGTTTAGGAGCTGTTGTGTTGGGAGAAAGCACTGTGGAGTTACAAACCATGACTGTAACAAACTTCAGTGATTTTCCGGAGTCTATAATAATCTCTGTGAACTGATTGACCGTTTTCTTAAAGCACTTAATGATTATTTATTTCATGGTTCACAAAGCCTTGATATAAGGAGGGGCAGATTTATCTGGATTGAAGAAAAGAGTGTTGGAGGATTGCTGGCCTTAAGGAAATGATTTGTTCTACATCCACAGATTGACAGGTGTTTCTTTCATTGCACCAGGAATAATTCATAAATAAAGAAAACCATCAGCATAGTTCCATACACAAAGGTCACAGACTCAGCTGAGGTGCTCTGGGCTGAAGTTCATCACAAAACGATCCCTTTGCTCTCTCCTGGTGAAGGACAAGGAGGCCACTCCATGGGTCATATCTCACTACAGATCATATCAACTGGTGTGCCAAATGCAGAAATAGGCTGAAACAAAGGGGAGTTTGGACCTATTGCGATATATGGTCATGTTTCCTGAATCAAGGGACCTTGGGTTGTAGGAATCAGCTATAAACTATTGGATGAACTCTTCCAGGACAGACTTTTCAGTGCATTATGCCATGCAGTGCTCACAAAGTGAGTCCTGCCTTTTGTGGGAAACATATACTGACTCTTCATTTCTACAATACTGCTTTATTTAGATTTGTTACCTCCCCTGAAGGAAAGGGGCTGGCTTGTCAGGATTATCCAAATGGAGTGTTAACATCAGAGAAGCTTAAAGCAGAGGCACTTACCATGTAGAAGCAGAAATTCAGGATATTGATCTACTGGAAAATAAATATGAGTAAGGAAAATAAAATTACGAAAGGCAATTTTAGGTCCTATTTAATGTTGAATTTCAACCTTAATTGTTTTAGCATCTCAGCTCACTTGGAGAAGCAGAAAAACATTAGTCATGGTGTGAAGGAAGAGCTCACTGATATTGCATCTTTTTTCCCTACTCAAGACCTCCCATTTCTTTTTATCCACATGGTCTAATTGCAAACTTATTGTACTGTATTTCAAATCAAATGTAGCAAGGACTGTCTTTCCCCTCCTGTGGAGTAAACATCTGGAATGGTCTAACCCTAGGAGGTAGTGGGGGCAGGCAAGAAAACTATGTTTCTGAAGGTGGAGTTTGGAGAGCTTGTGAAAGCGATTTTATAACTACAGAATAGAATGATAATGACATAAAATTACACTTGTGATAAGAATCCTTGGGTTTGTGATATGCTGATGTATTTGAGTGAATGTGAAAGAACATTGCATAGTCATTTGTTTTCCTGTATCTATCTCACATAAATCCCATGCTCAGAGCTGCTACTAGTGGCCTGCTCAGGATGACAACTCCTCTCCCTTCCTCCAAGATGTAATTTAGCCTCAGAGGCTCTTTGGCTTTCCTGTGTAGTACTGGCATTTTGCCACAAGGAGAGACAGACTGGAGGCAAGACATGCCAGTACCATTTCATGTTTCTTGTTAGTGGTGCCTGTAATTTGCTCCCAGTTAAACTGACAGACAGATTACTCGGAGACAGGGCTTGGTGACCCATCTAGTCCTTTATCAGCCTCATGTTCTCATATTACAGACATATCCAATAGTCTGCAGTTCTCCAGCTGCTCTTCTTGTAAGACCAATGTGATAACCTAGTAACACAGAAAATGGTGCTGGTTATTCCTGCTCCTCATTGGTGTGTTTAGGGGTTCCTGCCACTTGGGCTGCCTATTTGAGATGCTTAATTCATCTGTTTGCTCTAATTTTGTTGACAGGGAGTCAGACCTGATGGTCCCAGGCCATGTAGAAGTATTGGTGTCCACAATGTCTCAAGGGAACATCTAAGACCATCTGGTCTTCATAATTCATTGTTTCTGTGCATTAAACTGTCTCTGGAAAATAAAGTATTGAAAGGAGTTCCTATCAGAGAAAGTCAGGATGAATCTGGACATCTTTCGCTTTTTGTGACTTTGTCTTTTGTTGATGAAATGCTGATTCTTTGTAAATCCAAGCCTGAGGCTTTCATGATTTTTTTCTAGGTTCAGAGAGATCTTATAAAACAATTAACCAGCTTTCCAAAGCAGTGACCATGAGACATTCCCCCACTGGAGACAGTTTGGGAGGATTCACTCCTGAAATACATGACTCTAAGAACAAGAACTCACCAGTGGTAGATGAGACATGAATTCAACAAGGCCTATTATTTCTGTCCTGCATTTTCTTTCTCCTTTAGTTTCTGTTTCTGCTTGCAACCCTTTCATGTCTTTTGGGGGAAATCTGCTGAATTTTATTAGCAACTATCCTTGAGAAGCCCAGAGTGATTGTCCTAATTTATTAAAGGGGGTGTGCATAGGAAGCTTTAGAGCTGTAGCCCATCAGGGCAAATAAAAAAAAACTCTCCTGAGTGTAAGAGAAGGCTGGTAGCTTTTAGGCCAGCAGCACTCCCAGGCACCAGCAGACAGCTGGGTGGATTACAGGGGGAGCAGAGGAAATAGAAAGCTCTTTGGTTTGGAATTTCCTTAGTGTTTGATTTGAATTGGTTTGAAATACAGGCTTGTGGTGTCCGCCGTTCCTGTTTAGGGGCGGTCCCAAAAGCACTTCGTGTGCCTTTTTGAAGAGCAGTAAGTGGTGTCTCTGGGTGAGCCAGACTCACAGCTCCAGGCTGCCTGGTGACAAAGCCAATGCCTGGGGATCTCAACCTCCAGGGTTTTTCTGCTGGCTTCAGGAAGGGCTCATAAGCTACGCAGGATCAAAGACAACCTGACAGGCCATGGGCATGCAGCTTACACATTGTGTGGGGCAAGAAAGACTGTCTGGGCCCAAGCCCCAGGCTTTGTGGCCCCACCAGCATTTCCCAGCTGCTCTGGAAGCATCTGACCCCAGCTGTGCTACAGAGGGGTTCCCTGATGGTGATGTCACACATGTTGGTTTAGGTGCCAGAAATCCATGCTTCTCAAGAACAGTCACTCTTTCTGCACCCCTTCTGTCCAGACTCCCTTCCTTGAAAACTTTTTTGCCTTTTTGTTTTAAAAAGGACTATGACACAAGTGAATGCCCAGGGTAATAAATGTCTTGTGAGCCAAGGACTCACATGGGACCATGGGACAGAGAAGTGTCCTGATCTTCCTACAGCTCCATCTCATCTCTTAACCAACTTCAAAAGTGTTTCTGGTGAGCTGCTGCCAACTGATTTGGCCACAATGAGCTGCACTAGGGCTCTGGATACCAGACTGGAAAGTTCTAGCCTTGGTGTACAGAAGTGTTGTTGCATATATGGAGCAGAAAACTTTAATGGGCTCAACATGAAAGTCAGCAGGGCAAAAATCATTGCCAGCCATGGATCTTACCCTTGCCACTTCCACTTAACTAAATCTTGAAAGCAAATCATTAGGTGCCTGCTGGTTGCCACTGATCCCTACATAAATTTCCTCTTATGATGAGCTGAGATAGTATAAAGACTAGTCTAGCAAGTGAGGGAGACCAGGTACCTGAAGGGCAACAAGTGCAGGGAATAGAGGCAGGAAGAGGTTGTGTTTGAGTGTTGGAAGTGTAGGACTCCCATCTCTGAGTGGGGAAGATGGTAGATGGCTATTTCAGAGGGGTGGAGACCAACCCCTCTTTGGGGTGATGATCCCAATCATGAAATGAAATGAGAGACAAACTCATAGTGAGATTATTTTAAAAAGAACCTGAGGAAGTTAGGAGAGGATGGGAGAGTGTTTGCAAAGGCAGAGAAACAAAGGGAATGAGGACAAAAAAAGGGGATTTTTAGCAGCTGATGAAGGTGGTGTGCTTTAACCCAAGCCAGCAACAAAGAACCACAAAAAAAAATGGTTAATGGAAGGAGTGTGTAATGACAGAGAGATCATACACCGTGCTAATGTTAGGGACTCTTTCCTCAGCAATGCATGTTCTTGCACAATGTTGCATTTCCCCAGTAGCAGAAAGGAGCTGGCAGTCCCCACACAGGACTTCAGTTCCTTGGGATCTTCTCAGAGCAGTTTCAGGAAATCTTTTTCAGTCAGTTGGTGTGAAACTGCTGCCAGTCCCCCACAGGAGTCACAAACATGCACCTGCCTTCCTGCAACAGAGCTCCAGGCAACCTTGCTCCTGGCTGGGGTGGGAGAACCTGGGTTTCCATCTAATCAAAAGGAGAAGGTAACTCATGAAATGAGGGAATCAAAGGGGAGCTGAAATTGCTGTCCCAACAGGGCTTCCATTTCAGTGTGTCCCATCCCACAAGGTGTTGGACACTGAGAATTAAGAATGTGTTTCCTCTGCATCCTGCCATGTCAGAACTTCACTGAGCACTCTGGGTGCAGTCTTCTCTGCCAAATTCCTGCTCCCAAATCCTGCTGAGGAGGGACAGCCTTCTCGCTGGCTGGACAGGGAGGGTCAGGACAGCATTTCATTACTTGTTGGGTGGCCCTAATGTCTGCACTTATGAGAATCAGTTGGAGGAACTTACTGCAGTAACTTGGATCCAAGAACTGGATGCAGCTGGATAAAACAGCCTGTTGTACACCCAGCCAGTCAGCTCTGCTGCCTCCTCAGTCACTCGTATTGTCTGGCAGATGGGAATAATTTAGGCAAGCAAAAGACCTAGTGTCAAAAAACCATCAGGACTGAAGTGAGAGAAACTGTGTTCTATAATATTTCCATCACAGTGTGGGTTGGAGGCTGGCAGTGGGCTGGGATGTTGGTGTCCAGGCTGTGAAAACACAAAGGCTGGAAAAGAGCTGTCTTAAAGCCTTCATGATGTAAGTAAGGTGGTGTGTGAGGAGAGACCTCAGTGAGTTACTCATAGCAGGGTGGCTGACTACAGCTGCCTTCAGAGTTAGGCTAATGCTGAGCGTGTTGTAATATAGGGCACTTCCCATACCATGCTGCAATTATTTGAACATAATCTTTTCCAAGATGACTCATTTCAGCCTTAAATGTTATCTGGATCCTCCCAAACCATTATATGAACTGCCAAACATGAGAGCTAAGGGACAGAACTGATTAACACTCTTAATTATAAAAGATGGTTAGGAATTTTTTGAGCACACATAGGTTTGGATGAAATGGAAACTGGGAGAAAGGTTACTTTTGGTCAGTTACTTTTTAAAATGAAAAATGTTTAGATTAAAAAGCTGAGGAACTTTTGATGATGTATCACTCCCAGTTTTACTATATTTCCTTATAACCCAACTATGGGTTTATAATGGTGTTGAAGTTTTTGCTTTTCACTTCGGTTCACCATAGCAACATTTTAATGACATCTTATACTATGTTGGTAAAATTCTTTCTATGCCAGATCTGCCAAATATCTATGTATTAATGAAATTATTGACTTTCCATGAAAGGGTTATCTCTGAAATTTTAAAAAGGGAGGCTTAGGTGAAGAGCATCTTCATCTTAACCATTTATATTATTGATATGCATTTATATAAAATGCAGCATCAATCCTATCTTGATACTATTCCACACTGGAAATGGAGAGAGTTTCCCCAGACCTGTTATTTGTATATATTAGCATTAGTCCTTTTGTGCCTTCAGTGGTAAGGAAGGAATAGGTGTGTCTGGCTTTCTCCTTTTAAGTTGATGGGGATTGTGCAACCTTTTTGTAGTGCCAGTTTCCTTATGAGCATTTGTCATAATGGGAAAAATACAGAGTGTTCCCAATGGGGCAAATGCAGCCGAGCCAGTCCTTACTGATCCTTGTGGCTGGCTTGATCCACAGGCAGAGTCCCAGCTGTGGCAGCACGAGCCTCTTGAATGGCACAGGAAGCATTTCTCCCCCACATGCCCCTGTGCATAACAGTAGTTCTTGCAGACATCTGAAACCATTATCATCTTGCATCCAAACCCCACACTTACTGACCTGGGTGCCCTTGGCTGTGCTGTTCTCCTCTTTTAGGCATGAACTTATCCCATCCCCTTCACAGCTCTGAGAAATCAATATTGCTGTATCAGTTCTAAAATCAGCATTACTGTATTACTAGAAGACATGATGCTTTTTGCTCACTCTTTCAAATTTCTTACAAGTCCCTTCCTGAAGCTTGTTGCTTCAGGATGTTTTCCTGAACCTTTCTGTATTTTCCTAATTAGCAACTGTGTCCTAGACATGGGACGTGCTTCCTATTTCAATGTTTATTTTAGGAAACTTTACTTCAATCAGGTCTTTTGAGTGAGTACCTCAGCTCAGGGCAGAAAGCACTGTGAGAAAGAAGGGTGAAGACCCCTGGCCTTATTTGACTCTAACTATTTGTGTTATTTTCTGTTCCTGGCCTCTACATAGGTTTCTCTGCTAAATTAGAGTCTTAATTCCAAGACACTGCATGAGCTGTACAATGTTAAAAGGTGAAGCTGGGTTTCACATTTAGGTTTAAGAACCTGGGGTCACTTTAGGTTTCTCTGCTTTGATACTCTGAACACAGAATGCTGAGCTTTATCAGAATCCATAAGGAACCCAACTCATCAGAGTTGTTCTGGGAGTTCTCTTTGGCAGAGGGCCATGCTGTGCATGCAGAGTCAAGCTTCTTTTCCCTTGCACAATATGTGAACTGTCAGCAGGATTATGGCTGGTGGGAGCCAGATAGGCAGATACGTGGTCTTCTTGATCAAAAAATCAAATAAATAAGAGTCCAAAGGTAGTAACTGAAGCTATAGGGCTGAAAGGTATTATCTTAATGGACTGTTCTGCATTGATGTTTCTGGGCTAATGGCAGCTGGGGATACCCTCAATGTGTGGAACAGTTGATGTTATCAGGAAGATAAGGGACATGCCAAGAGTTGGTTACTTGATACAGAGACAGGCTTTCCTGTTCTTCTGGCAGGACCGAGCCAGATCTGTGGGGATCTGTAGGCTAGCAGGGAAAATGTGCTTGCATTTCCATGAGGGTGAGTTGTGCCATCTCCAGGAGAACCGAGTGGCTGCTGGGATGTGTGCATCACCCTCTGCTTAATGGCTGCTTCCATGGTGGGCAGTCATTTGGCTTTGTGTGACAATCCCAGGCTCAAGCGGGGAGCAAGAGCATCTCAGGCTTCCACTGGACACATTGCTGCTTCTTTAACAAAGGCCCTTTGTCGTTCTTGGGCATGTTTTACATCTCTTCTTGGAGATACATCAGGCACCTCCATCCTGGTTTTCAAGTTTATTGTCTCAGCATTAGCCTGGCTTTGTGCCCCCAGTAACTCTGCTTGTTGCTCTTCCAGTGATGTCAGGAAGAGTTTTTTATGGACTTCATTGGGAACTGGGTTAGATCAGCACTAACCACTTTTGAGAGGCCCATGCAGAGAGCTCAGTCTAGATAGCATAGTAGGGGAGCCTCGCCCGCTCATCACATCCAGCTTTGTTCTCTTTCACATTTAATTAACTGAGCCATACAATATTTTGCATTTTCTCCTTTGGAGGCAGCTCAGAAGTCCTGTCTTTCTCTTGGACAGTGGGTCTCCGTGTGCTGGTAATGAGGATCTACCAGCAGCAACTTTATTGCCCTGGTGAAATGCCAGCTTGGCGTAACCCCATGAGTCATATTCAATGCTCTGTTCAGAGAACTGAAAGGACGACTGCTGCTATTAATTTTGTGCTCTTGTTCACTGCCTTAGGAGAAAAACATCATTGCAAAAAGATGGGAGCTTCTTTGAGGAAAGAAAGACACAAAGATAAATGGAGAGTGTGACTGAGTGTCAGCCCAGAGTGGGTCCCTCCCTTGCAAATCCAAATGCTTCTTTCCTTTTTGATTCTCCCAATAGTTTACTTGTAGGGCAGAGTACCTAGGAAAAAATTTTACCTCCAGGGTCTAGGTGTCCCTGTAAAATACCATCTCTTTGCCCTTCAGCCCAAACCTTTTCCCCTTGGAGCTCTAAGCCAGGGAGTTTCACTCCCTTGGTGGCTCTTGAACCCCAGGAAGCTCTCCCCACAGCCTGAGGTCCCCCTGAGCTCTGTAGATTTCTTCTCATCATTGGCCTCGTAGTTTCATCTCTGTAGGTAAGAAAATCTACAGTCTTTCATTTCCATTGCCCTTGGTGACATTTCTAGATGCCAGTGAGCTCCTGGCCTGCCACATACAGCTCCATCAGCCATTTATGAGACTTACCATGTAGCAGGGCTTCAGTAGATTAATAAAGAACATCTGGGCCCAAATTATAGTTTGTACTTCATAAACTAGGAAGCTTTTCCTTGAAAGAGGGGATCTGTGGATTCAATCTCAAGAATACCCACCACTCCCAGCAATGCCATTTTTTCAAGAACAGGGTAGGTAGAGATTAGATTTATTGGGAGTTGATTCAATTTGTGTCAGGGATAACAAAAGTTAAGTAGGACTGAAAAACTAGATTTTGTTTCTTTAATCAGCAAGCAAACATGCGGAGGTGAGATGCAATGAGTTTGTGTTTGGTGGTGATATTTTCCATGATAATAATGCTATTATTCAGGGTGGGGATCACCTTGTGTATCTGCAGCTGCCCAAACACTATCTGGCCAGTCAAACCATGCCCTTCAGCTGCCTTAACAGCTACTGTGGAATAGCTCAGTCAGTGAGTGAATTTTTGCCTCTTCAGATAGATGTGTGTGATAGGAACCCCCACAGAGTGACTCATCCCATCAGTCTCTTTCCACTGATTATTGAGGGAAAATGAGTGGTGATCTCAGGTTAGACTAGCCAAGACTAAGCTAAACTGGTCAAAGCTGAGCAAGATGAAATCCATCTAAGGTCACTCTATTTCTACCCTCATCTCTCTGCCTACTCTTAAAAACCCAGTCCTTTCAAATCCTCACTGGTGCATGCATGGTAAAGTTTGGTGCCAAATGGTTACTAAAATGGCATTTTAGTGGAGTCATGCCATCCTGCACTCTGGGACTGAGGGGAGACCTCATCGGGGTCTTCAACATCCTCATGAGGGGAAGTGGAGGAGCAGGTACCAAACTCTTCACCCTTGTGACCTGTGATAGGACTTGAGGAAACAGCATGAAGCTGAGTCAGGGGAAGTTTAGGCTGGATATCAGGAAAATATTTTTCTCTTAGAGGGTTGTTGAGGACTGGAACAGGCTCCCCAGGGATGTAGTCACAGCACCAAGCCTGTCTGAGTTCAAGAAGCATTTGGGCAATGCTGTCAGGCACATTGGGGTGTCCTGCACAGGGCCAGGAATTGAACTTGATGATTCTGATGGGTCCTTTCCAACTCAGCATATTCTATGATTCTATGCAGTGGGACCCTGGGCCTTTTCCCAGTGAAAAAGGGATCTGCATTTTCAGTTTAGGCTTCTACAACTTCTGCAGCTATGTGGTTTGGCTTGTGTTCAGATGGAAGCATTTTCCAGTGATTTGGGAAGAAATCAGCAGGCTCCTTTGCTCTGACGTGTTTGATCCTGCTCTAAGAGACAGGAACAGTGTTGACTTGCAGAAACCAGAAGACCAGACTGCTAACGCAGATACAACTGCTCGAGGCACACATTTGACACACTGGTGAGTCCTTGGGGAACCCTACACGTCCAAATACTCTGAGGCAACACCTGCATTTGTTTTCTTTGAAGAAAAGTCCATTCCAAGCACTCTTTTTTGTAAACAGCATGGCTCACCTGCACTCAGCAGTGCTCAGCACACTGCTGCCCTGCCCAAAGGACAGTGCTCCACCTCTCCCAGAAATCCTGCTGTCAGGGCAGACCCTCAACCTCGTACATGTGACAGCTGCCAGCCTTCTCAGAATTGTTCACTACCAAGAAAGGGGCTATTTCTCTGCATAAATGGATTTGATAGTGCTAAGGGGAAGGATGTGGGACAGCTAACTCTTCCTTGCTGGGAGAGAGGCTACTGGACTAAGAATTTGGTCTGCACAGGAGTTAGAGAGGAACAGGAGTGTAGGTCCTGAGAGACTTGAGATAGCCTGAAACTTGCAGAGATAGTACTCTTGGTTATCTGATGGCAAAGCAGCTACTGCCCATCGCAGTGCTTTGTTAAAAGTAATAAGTTTTCTGTGGAAAGGAAATATGCATTAACATAAATTTGATCAGAAATTAATCAAAACTTTTCAAAATAAAAAATGGGATTCATTTCCATGCGCATGAATCATTCCAACTTCTTCCTTCTTCTTGACTTTTAGTTTTTAATAGTGTTTTGATCAGACATTACTGATATATTTTATTCAAAAAAAGTAATTTTGTTACTTCATTGTACTTTAAAAATGTAATTTTGATTGTAAAAGAGCCTTTTCTTTTGCTTCATGATAAACCTAAAATCTCTGAAGCCTGGGTATGCCATACAAGAGTAATTCCATTTCCCATCCAGTCATGGTTAACAGCAGTATCACTGCAGTACTTTTAAATGTAGTAACTCATCTTAACAGGACCACTGTAAATCAGTTTTCCTCAGTTGAATTGTATGGAAAGCTCCCTTTAAGACTTATCCTCATAAATTTTCTTTTGCCCGGAAATGGGAATTTAAGAATTGCCTTCGTTTGTCTGGATCTTCAGAGTTCTGCCAATCTCTTGGATGCTACAGCACTGCACATGTAAAATCTTTGGACATATCAACAACACACAACCAATGAGTCTGGTATTTCTTGAGAGCCTGAAATTTGCTACGAACACACACATATTTGTTTTGTGTGTGGTTTGGAGTCATTGGGTGCATCCTGAGCATCTTGGCTTTATACAGTATGCACAGAGTCATGTAATTCATATGCAAAAGGGCCAAACTCTCCAGGGAGCTTCACTGGGACATCTGCAATCCCTGCTGTGTGCACACTCACTCCAGACAGGGACACAACGTGGTGTGCAACGTGCCAAGGGGTCAAACACAGTTATTTGTTTTTCCCTGGGGAAGGGTAGGCATGGCCTGCTAAAGGAGGCAAGGTTCCTTGCTGGTTTACCTGGGAAACATTACAAATCTGTACCTCTCTCTCCTGTTTTAATTTGCTTTACTGTGTCAAGCGGATTAACATGATGTTTTCTAACAGGGTGGGTGTCACTGGAGCGAGTTAAAATCCTGGATGAGCATGCCTCATGGGATGATAGAGGAGAAGGAGGAAGAACAAGGATGAACGAGGAGTGGTTTCGCTATCCTGACAAATCACCTCAGTTTGCCACCTCTGAGAGGCCCCTGAAACAAGGCTGAGTGGTCAGAACACTGTGCTCTCAAGAGCAGTGGCAGAAGGTGACTATCATCAGAGCAACTCGCAGAAGTGGTGTCTGTGTTGAGTGCCATGGTTTCACTTTGCTAAGTAAATCACTTTGAAATTGCAGCTTAAGATGCCCAACTCATTTGTCAGAGGGGGGGGACTTCGTCACACAAGGGCCTTGACTGAATGGCTGGAGACCAGGGCTGTAATTCTTGGTTCATCATCTTAATGCTTTCATCACACTGTTTCTGAGAAGATTATTTTCCTGACTCATTTTGGGAGGTGCTTTGACACCTGCAGATGAATATGATTATTGGTTTTAATGTCAACTCTCTTTTTCTAAAGATTTAGCAAAGCAACCAGCAGACATCACTTACTACAGCTGAAAAATTGCTGAAATTTTGCTTTTGAAGGAATATACTCTGGAATCTCTAGTATATTGTGTTTACTTCTATTTTTTAATTTCCCTCATCTCTCATTTTGTTCTTGGATATAGTTAGCCTTAGTTATGACTCAATGTGAAATAAATTTAGCAAAGAGAAATGCTGTTATTTAAAATATCTGCCAAGTCTTCATTTAATATTATCTTACTATATACACATATTTATTTTCATCATTGATTTTACATGACCGCAAAAGCAAACCTTAGTGATTCAAACTCAAAATATGCACTTGGCATGTCAGTATCTTGAAACAAACAAATTCAGTGTAAGAAATGGTATAATTTTACCTATAAAACTATCTGTACCTCCTAAACTCTAAAATATTAGCATGGAAACTTTAGCAGGGAAAATTTAGGATGAAATTCTGACTTTGTCATAGCCAATAAGAATCAATGAAAAAATAAAGGATGATTAAACAGTGGAAGAAAACCAGAGAGGTAGTATTTCATCATTGCTAAGAGGAGAAATTTGACACATTAGTGAAAATTTGGAAGTTTTTCAGTAAAATATATCAATGCTAGATAAGAATAATAATTTTTTTACCCTTACAATGTGTGGTTCAGTTTTTAAAAGGGTGAAATTTTGCAGCATGATGAGAAATTTACTTCTTCTGCTGTAACCAATAGTCCAGGAACTAGATCGCTTCTGTGGGATGGCCCTGCTCTGCCTTGTTGAGACAGACACTTGAAGTGCAGGTTCACAGCTATTACTTAGTCTCCTCACTTAGACTGGTACATGTAATATTAATGCCTAAGTAGCATTGTGGCCTAGGCTTGTTTTCCAATGTGTCAGGTGAGTCCTTTTACCATTGGATGAGGCTGTTGTGGCCTGCAGCTTCTCTTTCAAGCTTTTCATTAGACATCCATTCTGGTACACAGCAAAAATACTTAAATATAAGCTCTCAGAAATTCTTTTCTCCCAGAGGAAAATAAATATAAAAGATATATTTAGAACTGTGTATGAGGCTGCAGTATCTTCCTCATATACATGATGTGGAATGGTATACTCTCTATTCTCTGAGCAACACGGTCTAGTGGAAGGTGTCCCTGCCCATGGCAGGTGGGTTGGAACTAGATGATCTTTAAGGTTCTTTCCAACCTAACCCATTCTGTGGTTCTATTCAAAATTAACATTTCTAGGTTATACACTAATTTTGGGCAGAGAGGCTAGCGATCATATGATCTGAAAAATGGTGATGAGACCTTAGGAAGGTGCTTCAGTCACAGGTTTTTTGAGACTGTTGCTGGATCAGAGCACGTGCAACTCTTTCCCAGCTGCACGGGTGACTCCTGGATGGTGCACGCCTGGCAGAACGCTCAAGAGGCAGCTGTGGTATCACTGCCCTGCAGCAGCATGGTTTCTCTACATGATGCATCAAGATGTTGGCTAATACCTGGAGCTGAGGGAGGCTACAGCACATCTCTCTGCTCTTGGTCTTGGAGGAAATCTGCCAGTTCCTGGGAGGATGGGTGCAGCTTTGTCTCTCTAGATGCATCACCGGGCCCTCTGGGATCTGTGGATTGACATCCCAGTACACTTATTGCAAAAGCACCTTGGGTTTGTTGTGTCAAGGCAACAGACAATGTATGGAGCATTGCAAAGCGTATGAGGGCAAGGTGTCCTTTGCCACAGCAGTGCTGCAGGGCAGTGCAGACTGTGGTATGTGCTAATAACTGGGATTTGTTATTAGTGCCTGGGGCAGAGATTTGAGTTGCACACTTGGCCGGTGGTGGGCCTGGGATGACAGGAGAGGATCAAAGGGTGGAGCACACACTCACGTAGGCAGCAAAGCTCCTGGGTGCAAACAAGCTTTTTGTGCATGGCCACTTACCTGCAAGGTCTGTGTCACTGCAGAGAAAAGGAAGATCCAAGCAGCTACTGGTGCTGCTCAGAAACAGTCAATGAATGATTCAGACTGAGAGGTGATGTTCAACATGCTTTGTTTGCCCCTCTACAGATTCAAGGCAGGTTCCTCACAGGCTCCTTGAGGGAGCAGCCTCATGGGGCTGCTTTCTCACAGTGAAATAGTGAGCAACAAGTGACTGCTTTTGTCACGCCTTTTTCCTTGGACAAAAGGCAGCTCCAGACCAGGTATGGTGTCAGTTACTTCTCTCTGTACCTTGAACATCTGGCTCACTCCACAGGAGTTACCTGGGTAAAACCTAATGGTTCTAGTAAGTCATGGTTTAAAACACCATGATCACCAGCTGAGCCCTCATTCATAGCTTTGGGTCTACGTTTTCTGTGGTAATCTAACAACAACCTTGAACTTTTCAGAAAAGATTGAGAAATACCTTGAAGTTCAGATCCTTTACTCAGCAGAGTCCTTTCCAGGGCTGCTTTCTCAGGGGTGTCTGCTTCTTCTGAGGTAATGTGTGTCTAAACAGAGCATCCATGCTTGTTTCAGCATGTAAGCAAGACCTGGCAGCCTTTCACATATGACAGTGAGTCACTCTTGAGAAGGAGAGAGTGAGTCAGAAAGGGCAGTTGACAAGCTTTATTTATCACTCTCCTGTTATTTGGCCCAGGAGAATTTTACCCTGAAAAACCCACCCTTCTTAATGACAGGCACAGCTCAGACTTGTATCATATGACTACTGGCTTTTTTTCCCCATAGGCTTTGTATGCAGTTTCATATCAGGAAATCACAGCAGTTGGCCATTTCCGTGAATTTTTATTTTTAAAGGGGTTCCGAACGTACCAGCTATATTGGAATAACTTGCCCAAGCTAGAGTTACCCTAAAGAGAACAAACTGAAATGCCTCTGAGTGATGAAAACAGCCTGGGGTGTTCTGTGCAAGAGCATTTATAGAGTTCCCATTTACTTTCTTCTCCCAGGGCTGCTTTGCTCAGAGCCTAATTGAATGCTGCTAGCACAGCCCAGTGTCTTGACTGTCTTTTGATTATGGTTCTGCCACTCACAGGCTCCCTATAGGGTGTGTCAGGCCTTCCCGTGTAAGTATCTATTTTCAGAAGTTATATGGCTCTGTTGTAGAAATACATGTCAGGCAGAAAGTTGGCAGGAAACATCACAACTCAGAAATGGAAAAAGAGACAGAAAAGAAATGAAAAAATATCTGCCTGCCTGATGATTAAGGAAACTCTGCCCTTTGGGGTTTCAGGTTTTGCATCTGGGAGAGAGATGACAGTGTAGCAAAACAAGCCAGCTGGATTTGGGGTGACCATGATGTGTAGTTGGGTGTTTTGAGGTATGGAAAGAAGCAAAGTGAGCTCAAGTCCACTCTACTTGTATTGCAGGTGGATTTGGAGCAGCAACCTATGAAGGCAGCACTCATCATGCTCAGCAAGTTCTCTTGAGGCAGTATGGCAGGACCTGGAGGTCTTGCAGGTTCCTTGTTTCTGGTCTCTCTGGTTCAGCCCTGTTCTTCTGGTCCTGTAAGAGGCCAGTGCCCCTTATATACTGAGTATACTTATATACTGAGGCAGTCTGAGCCTGCTTATTTTTCTGTGCAGCAGAGACAGGTCAAAAAGAGCATTTCATCAGCAAAACAACAGGGTTTGTCCATTTTTGCTTGGAATCATACAGACATTTTGGTAGTGTTAACCTCCAGTGATACCAGTGAACTAACACCTCTATATGCATTGAGGAATGTGGCTCTTTGTTACTACTGGCCAAGTGAAGACTCACTGGGTGCTGCAGCAGTGAAAGATGCCATCATGTTTCCTGATCCTGCCACTGTTTCCTCTCTGCCTAGGGGCAAAATACTTTTTAGCCCATCCACTTAGTTCCCCTCTCAGATAGACAAAGCCCTCCATGAATTTTTGACAGCTAAAGATGCCTCTTATTGCTCCTGCTTATTCAGTGGGTTGTGTCCCTTATCCTCCCAAAGCCAAAGCTGCACCAACCAACCAACCAACCAACCACCCAACCACCCACCCACCCACCCAACCATCCTTCCACTCAACGAGGACCAGTAGCAGCTCCTTTGTACAGACACCTCACTCGCTCCTCACCTGGGAGGAGGCATCTGCCTTTACTACATTAAAAGGATATTTATTCTTTCTACTGAACCTGGCAGAATATGCATGATGTGTTTGTGACTATAATGGGATGTGTGGGGATTGTGGATTAAAGCCTTGCCCCAAGGCTGCTATTAGCATTTTTTCAGCGTAATAATCAAGAGATGAAGATGCACCATCTAATTTAGGTTTTTCAGCAAGTTATCATGAGACAGTGCCCAGATCTCTACATTGATTGGATTGGGAGACACAGTATTGTAGACCTGGATAGGCAGGGGACTGACTTACTTATAAGCTAAAGTACTCTAACACCTGAAGTGCTGTGAAGGATGGGTACATGCATTTTAGAAGGAGGAAGGTGAGATGTGGAAGAGGGTTATATTCTGCACAGGGAGGAGCAGCTCAGATGCACGGAATTCTGCTGTGGACTGTGTGATGGCCAGGAGCAGAGGGATGCATTGTGGTAGGCACCTGCTACAGATCACCTGGCCAAGAAGACAAAATGGATGAAACTTTCTTTGGCAAGTGGAGGAACGTCACTGTTTCAAGCTCTGGCTTTTATAAGATATACTGCCTGACCTGAAATCTGCTGGGCAGGAAACACAGTAGGACATAATCAATCCAGATTTCTGGAGTGTGTCAGGGATGATTTCATGACACAGGTGCTGGACAGGCTGAGTAGGGAGATGCTGTGATTGATTTGCTACTCACAAACAAGGAAGAAATTGGTGGGGTTGTGATGGAAGCCAAGAGGTGGTAGAATTTAAAATCATGAGGAAGAAGGGAAAGGTGAGTATCAGAACAATGACCCTGGTTTCAAAAGAGCAGACTTTGGCTTGTTCAGGGAACTAGCAAGCAGGTTCTCATGGGATATTGCTGTGAAGAGTAAAGGGACATGTAGGGTTAGGTGATCTTCAAGGACCATCTCCTCGAAGTCCAAGAATGATCTGTACTGTCATGCAGGAAGTTAAGCAGGCAGTGCATGAGTCCAGCTTAGGTGTACAGAGAACTAACTACTGACTGAACTCACATAAAAAGAAAACATGTAGTAAGGGGAAGCAGGGACAGGCAATGAAGGAGCAGTGCAGAACTACACAGGCAGGCAGGGATGGGATTAAGAAAGCCAGAACTGGGCTTGAACTGATAGCTGGTGATGACAGGAAGGGCAACAGGCAGGCTTCTACAGGTACATTAGTAGTGAAAGGAAGACCAAGAAAATCTGGGCCCACTGCTGAATAGGGAAAATCTAATAATGAAACACATACAGAATTATGAGGTTCTCAGCATTTAATTTGCCCAGGCATCCATGTCTAATGGCAGAGTTTGGAAGAGAGAGGTACTACCCATAGCTGAAGAGGGTGATGCTGGGATCACTTACATAAACTAGAAATATACAAATCCATGGGACCAGATGGGATGAAGCCCAGCTACACATAAGGAAGAAAACTCTTCATAGTGAGGGTTGTCAGGCACTAGAGCAAGTTGCCCAAAAAGTGTCTACAATTTCTATTCTTGGAGGCTCTCAAAAGCCAGCTTGATGAGGCCTTGAGAAAGCTTGTTTCATTAAGCAGAAGTTTGCATGAGAGTCCTGCAGAAGTCCTTTCCAACCTAGTTTTTTCTATTATCCTCAGTAAGCAACTGCATATAAACTGCATATTACCTGGAAATGTGCCTTAAATTGTGTAACATTGAATGTAGCATGTCTTCAATGCCCCACAGCCCTGAAATCCCCTGTGACATCTGGGAATCTAAAGGAGAGGGTAGTAGGGGTGGTCCAGGGACTAGAACTACTAGTAAAGTCTCTAAACTGTGGTTGTGAGGGTAAGCAGAGTTTAAACAGTGTTTTCCACTCTAATCTGTCACCCTTTAGGTGTGTTGTAGGTACTCCAGGACTTCCTGTCCTGAACCTCTTAGTGCTCACTCAGTGTGTTGGTGTCACAGTCTCCAAAGACTTCATGAGCAGATCACTCTCAGATCTGTCCCTAACGCATCACTCTCAGATCTCTCTAACAAGAGTCCTGGGTGGTCTGAGACCTTCCTGAAGACTGAGTTATCATCAACATGGTCAACTGTGGCAGCTCACAGTGGATCTGTTCTTGTTTCATGGAGCTGGTAAAGCTTACAGTAGCAGTACAGTGCAGTGAAGGTCTTGCCACTTAGGAGTTACCAGCAGACATGTTAACATTTTTTATTTCAACACTATTTCAGAAGAGTTTTGTTGGAGGCTACTTGATCCTCTGGAGACTTCTGTTTGGAAGCACAACCAGATTTTCCAGGCCTGTAGCAGCAGACTGTGTAGCTGGACAAGTGAGACACTCCAGCTCCTGCTGACTGACTACATGATCCATGAATGTCCTGGAGCAAAACTCAGAAAATTTTTGGAGCTTCTCTGTGGATGATGAAATCTTGGGGAGTAAAACCCTACAGGAATCAAGCTTAACTTTGCAGTAAGGATGTAATTTTGAACAGGACAAAGTTGTACGTGCCTATTGGCAATGAAATAGACAATTTGGATCACCTCTTTAAACAGTAGCCCTTCTGCTTAATGTTGAGTCTGAACTATTGTCTGATGCCAGTCCAAATGTCAGTCCCATGTATAATCTTTCAGAAGTTGCAGCTATGGAAAGGTGAGAAACCTTGCTGAGAGCATATTTGCATTAAAATAATGGATTTCTGTGCAATTCCAAGTATTCATTTCCAATCAGCAATCGATTGCTGTGTTACTGTCCCCTTGGCATGAGTAGAATTAATATGGAATCATAGAACTATATTATTTTTCAGTTTTATGCCTCTTCTCCAAAGTCAGAAACACCTGAGTGTTGTGACTAGAATACCACTCAAGAGGGGACATTGTGTTCAAAGGAGGCAAAACTGATGTACAACACTGAGCAGAGGGTTGTAGCAAAGCATGGAAGTCCTGTAAAACCCCAGAATTCTAGCTTTAATATCAAGAGTAATTGACAGCTTAAGTGGTCTTACATGTAATACAGTAAGCACTGCAGGATAAGAATTGTCTCTGTTTTTTTTTTTTTTAATTGGAAAAGATCACTGAAAGATTCCTTTCAAAATAAACATCACTGTTCCCAGGACAGCAAAACAGATGAATTGGCTCTGAGTTCTGGATTTCTCCATAATCTAATTTAAAACAGAACAAAAAAAAAAAGGAATCAGTGGAATAGCAACTTCATAGAGTAAAAGAACATAATTCAAGTGTGAAGAGGACATTTACAAACACTACTTTTAATGCCAAAACATTGTTTTAGCTTTTCAGTGAGTTCTAGATGTGAGTTTTTTGTCAGTTACATTGAAGAGCAGAAACTTGCCATATATTGTATTTTGATAAAATACTTCTCTGTGGTTGCATGTTCTTATACGAGGTATCATCCAAGCCAAGCTTGTCCCTGATGAATTAATACTAATGTAGTCACATGCCAGGAGTGTGGCTCTTTCAGTACCCATTAGTCTAGGATCAAACTGGTATTTAATTGGTCCAGTTTGAAGAACAGACCCCTGGCTCTCACTCAAGCCACTCACTGTGGCAAAACATGGGCAGTAAAGCCCTGCCACATCCTTCTCTCCCCTTACTGTCCCAAGTACCCACGGATCTTCCCACTCAAACTGGTGAGATACAAGCAAGTAAAATACGCCACTTGGCTTAGCTCAAATCTTTCTGTCATGCTTCTGCTTCTCAATGAGATCAGCCATTTGTATGTTTTAGTTCACTTATGCCATCCATAAACCTCCTCTGTGGGTACAGAGCATGGCTGAAACCCCCAAATGGGGCCCTGTGATCTGCAAGGGAGGGAGAAAAGCATCTATACAGGTGCTGGTAATTTTGCCTGGGATCTTCACAGTTCTGAGAATGTTGGCAGATGTTGGAGATGGAGCACTGCTATTCAGAGGGTACTTACAAGTGGGTCCCAGCTTCTCACTGTCACCATCTTGGAGGGACAGCGAGGATTCCTATGTTTTCTGAAGCCACACATGATTTTTGCCTTTCAGGGGAAGACAAGGACCCTGGCTGGAAAGAGCCAGTACATAATAGCCAGCAGAAGGTACTTTCAGTGAACAGCAAGGGTTTATTTTGGTCCTACATGCTGCACTACCTTTGCTATTTATCCTTGAGTATCTTTTTCTAGCACTGTGTTTATTTATACTCACACAACTATAACCCCCTTGGTGACAATGTCAGTAATTCTCAATGCAGTGGCATTTGTAGTGGTGAGCAAACTGGTCCCTATCAGTGGCAGAGTGTCCAATGATGATGCAGTATATCACAGAGAACTTAGGAATTCTTGACTTGCTCTTACCTGGAAAAGGAATGGAAGGAGGGAGATGGAGCTCAAAAAGGCAAGTTGCAAAGGCATCCCCATTAAGGCTTAGTGGTTTTGCCAAGAGCATTAAAAATGCTTTACATGGAATCAAGTAGGTTTATAGGAGATTTGGAGATCTGGATATGTCAAGGGCTTCTCATCCTTACAAGGCAAAGTTGTTAGTACTACACTTTTTTAAAGTTACTTGCTGAGGTATCTGAGCTCAACTCACTCCATTTATGCTTTAGTGATGGTATTCTAGTTTGGCAAAAGGGAAATTCACTGTTTCTAAAACCTTGTCATTTTACTCTCTTCAGCAAAGAAATGATTTTTTAGAGAGCAGATTCAACATACTCAGTTATTACTTACATCAGATAATGAGCTGGTCCTTTTGATGACCTCTGAAAAATGAAACTTGATTTATTTGAGCAAGCCATTTAAAAAAATCCTATTTGATAGTATTATGCAATAATCGAGGCACACACAGCATCTGGACCTGCATGTTCTGTTGGCAAGTGTGCCTGCCTGTTCAGAGGGGCACAAATTTCCTGGCACTGATGAGAGTGATACCTCAGGGCTTTTTGAGGATTAAGCCTTCGTTCCCTGTGCTGACATTTTCCATAAAGGTCAGTTAGCATTTCCCATGTCCGCTGTCAAACTCACTGACACTGAGCCCCTCTCCTTTGCTAAAGATGATTCAGGCCTTGGAATATGTCCCTTGACTAAGGAGCTATTTTGGTTTCAGAACCAGCTGTTTCTCTGGTGCAAATCAGTGTAGCGCTGATCTAAGTCAAGGGAGGTGAGTTTGGCCATGACCACCTTAGCTGCTTTGCCAGTATAGCTGTTTTGGCAAACCCTCCTATCAGAAGCACAGCTTATCCCCACAAGAGAGTGCTCTGAGCAGTAAGTCTGGTCCCAGCTCCCTGTGTGAGGGGATGCAGAGAGGCAGAGGCTGCTTGGCTGATGTAACAGTGCCAGTACAAGGCTGTAGCTGTCATGGCTATAGTGTTTCTTTTGCAACCGTGATGGGAAAGGCTAGTCTAGCAATTCCTTTGAGTGTGGACCAGGCCTGAAGACCTGGCTGTATATTTATTATCCCCTACCACCATTTTCAGTCTGCCTCCTGAAAAATCAGTGGGCTGCTCAGTTCAGCATTATATCCTTGGTGTGAGGTCTCTTAAACTACACCCTCCCTTCTCCTCCTGCCCTCTGTGTCTTCCCAGTTTGCCAACTGCAGTGCCATGCTGTTAGTCATGGCATTGCCTGGTAAAACCTGCATCTTCCTCTAAGGCATGGTTTGACTCTGGCTAAAAGCCGAGAGCCCACACATAGATCTAAAATTTCTCAGAGAGGGGAAAAAAAAACCTCCGACTTTTGTGATAAGGATTACAAGCAACTGTTTATTAACTACTTCACACAAGCAAAACAGGCTCTAACTTAGAATGTTAAGAGTTTACTACTACAACTACAACTACTACTAAAATCAGAGCTTAAGAGTTTAAGGGTGAGCAGTTTGATAGTTGTTACAGACACCTTTCTCCCCCCCCACCCCTCCCTTTTAAGATCCTTCACCTTCCCCCAACAGCTCGGGAAGGCAGGTGTGTGTGTGTGGGGGGGGTTACAATCAGAGATTTTCTTTGCTGCTGTTCAGAAGAGTGAGGGAGTCCCACCCCAGCTTTCTTCGTGGGATCTTCTCCACGGAAACAGTCTGTTGCAAACTGCTTCTTAGTGGATTTGTTACTAACAACAGTTTTCCTGGTACTGTCGTCATGTAAATCACTTTACCATAGGTGCAGTCATTTCAGGTGCCGGCTGCTCAGCTGCTTTCAGTGCTTCATGTGCTTCTCACGGCCATCAATTGTCCCAAGAAATGCGGCTCTGCTGCCCAGCATCTCTTCTTCTCACGGCCCACGGGGTTCCACCAGGCCCCTCTGCTCCAAACACAGGATCACAGCCTCTCTTCTCCGGCATGTCTCTGTTCCAGCGTGGAAAAATCTCCCAGTCTTTCCACGGGTTCACAGGCTGAAGAATCTTCGCCCCTATGATTCCTCACAGATTGCTGGGGCCCTATTCCAGTGTTTAAGGCATCTTCTCTTTCTCCTCTCTCTGACCTTGGTGCTAATCAAGCTCCGCACCCTCCTCTCTCTTAAGCGGCCATGATGTTCTGCGCAGACTTTCTTTCTCTACTCCTTCTTAAATATGTTATCACAGAGGCGTTGTTGCCTGACCTTGGCTAGCTTAGAGCAGAGAAAAACTCTAGCAGCTTCTTAAAGAAGCCTCTCTCCTAGCCCCCCCCAGCTAATAAAAAACTCTGGTTACTTAAAACCACAACAGCAGCTCTGTCCTCCCTGCAGTGTTAATGCTCCCGACAGCTCAACAGCAATCCCTGTCCCACCAGCTCCACTCCATGCCATCTGCATGGATGAAGTCTCTCCTTCAGCCCCCAGGCTTGCCAAACCTGTGCTTTGCTTGTTTCTTGGATCAAGTCGCATTCATCTTTGAGAGGATTCTTACACCTCATCCCTCCCTCCCCTCATGGTCAAAGAAATCTCTCTCTTGGTTCATGTCTCTATGTAACCATAAATGAGAGCCAACTAAAAAAGAGTTTTAATTAACTGTATCTCCATTCTACAGCTGGATAACTTGAGGCCAGCAGTATCTGGTGGGTAGCCCAAGGTCATAAAGAAAGTCTGTGTTGGAGCCTGCAATTATGTCAGTTTTCCTGAATCCTGGACCCTTATCTTAGTTGTTAGAGCACCTATAACAGCTCTTTTCTACACTTCTCCCTGCATGTACTAATGAGTATTTTCCCTTCCATATTTAACACTTTCAGTCATGGACTCTTTATTGTGTACTCAGATGCAGCCTGACAAATCCATGTTTTTCCTTTACTAAAGCAATGGAAGCATATGCTTTGATGAAATTTGGCTTCTTCAGTTAATGGACCAGTTTTTTCTGTTGCTGCATTTCCCTTAGCTTTTGAAATCAGCGCTGAGACATGTCCACTTCTGTGACATCTGCTGATAAATTGGGATCATGAACATAAAATCCAGACTTCTTGCATCAGTCCGAACATACCAGACATTCTCTAGATCAGTATTTGGGAAAAGCTATCCCAGGCAGCTTATGGGGCAGGAGTGGATTTCATACATATGACTTATACTCTAGTTTTAGCATGGGAATATCTGAAGCATGTATCAGTGACTCATTTGTTAAAATATTAAATCTTGAAGCAAGGAAATTGTCTTGCTGACTATGTTTCTGTGCTTTTTAGTATGTCATGGAAAAAATTGGCTGTCATGCCAGACTTTGCCCCAGAGGAAGGTCATATTCCTTTAGCACCTGTTGATTAACACAATACTTGAAACTCCCTTCCTTACTTTTAATTATTAAGTATGGTTGAAACCTCTGTGGGTATTTCTAATAGTTGCTGGAATGCTGAGATAGTAGATATTTACCTGTTCTGGCCTGCTGGGCTGGAAGAGCCCAGTAGTCATTTGTTTACATCAAGATTCCCATTCCAATGAAGTTTGCCCCATAAATCTCCACAGCTGGAGGGTGCTATATCTGATAACATCCTGATCAGTGCTGCTCTCCTCTTCCAGACCTCCTCAGGGCTGGCTAGTTTTTGTCATTTTGGTCTCTCAGGACCTTTTCTAGTACAAAGATTATGCAAAGCCTCTTACACCCAGGAGGAAATGTCAGCTGGGTGGGATTAGGTGGCAGTGACAGATGCAAGTGGCAATGATGTGGATGGTGGGAGACTCTGAAAGGCCATGGTCCTGTGGCAATTAACAGGTTGAAAACCTGTTATGAGCTACCCAGTGGAATTGCATGGAGCTAGATGACACCTCCCTAGCCTGGCTTTCTCTCCAAGGCCCTGTAATGCAGACGTAGCTGTCCCAGGGATCATGGTGCAGGAGGGGAGACAGGCAGAAGGGAAAAAGGACATGGTGTGGTACCATGATGTGAGCTATAAGCTCATCTGCAGAGGAGTTTGGCTAAAAAGGTCTCACCTTCAGGTCGTGGGGTTTGATGGATTGGATTGGGCTGATGAAGACATGCAAGGGACTCAGAGTAAGCCATGTCCTTGTCAGGGCATGTCAGCATGTCAGCACCCCCCGCATGTCAGTAAAGGAAAGAAGAGCTTTGTCGATGTGGAGGTGTCTGAAGCCAGTTACATCAGCTCCAGGCCTGTTGTAGCAGAAACAGGATTTAAGCAATGCTGTTCAAGGTTCATGGGCTTTTCAATGCAGGCCAGTGTGTTTGCAGTACAATTGACTGAAAAATGGTGTGGCGATAACATAAATCACCAGGTTAGGATTTTATTTCTGGACTGGAAAAAGAACATTTGCCTTGTGATTTCCCAGCTTAAACTTTACATGGACATTGCTCTTTTTTTTTAATAATTATTGCTGTAATTTAACAGTGGGTTTTACTCTTTGTAAACAACCAAACAAACTGAAAACAAAACACCACATCAACATTTCAGTTCTGTTATTCAAAACAAAATTTGTTAGCAGGATATGTGCACTTTATTAAATTAAAATGTTTATTAGTTGCTCATTTACTCCTTCAATTATGAGAGGAAGTTTTCTCCTTCTCTTCTTTCCCAACCTGGTTCCATCTGGGAAAGCTGATAAAATCTCACTTTTAAACTACAATTTTTCCTCCTGTTTTTAGCAGACTTGATGGTTGCAAATGAAAGGTGACCACAGAGGGAGTGGCTAAAGTGTCATTGTTGTACAGGCTGATGATTATTAGTCATGGTGTGTATTGGGAAAGGCTCCTAATAATTTTATATGCCATAAAAATAGTTTGTTTTTGCTCTGAGTCCACTGAATCGCTGTTTCAGCTGGATATTTGTTGCAGCTTGCTGCATTACAAAATCTTTGGTCATCTGGATAGTATTTTCTGTAGCATGGGTGAGAAGTCACAGTAGTAGCTCTAAAGCTTTATTAGGAAGAAAGTTCCATGGTTACTCTTTAGCATGGGATAGGCTAGGAAGGGAAAACAGTTCATATGTTAAAAATGCCAACAATGTAATTTTATTCTTTTTTTTGGACATTCTTTTTCCTTACATTATATATAATGCCCCTTTCAGTAGGGGGTCTCTATATGTAAAATATTATAGGCAAAATATGTATGGGAACATCCTCTTCTAGCTTCCCCTTCCAAAGGAAAACATACAGTAGTTAAGATTTGCACTTTCTGAAATGCTGCATGCATGTGGGTATGGAATTGAACATGCTTAGAGCTGTCTGAAAAACTTCTCATGCTGCCATAAATATACACACTTTACTAAGAACTTGCATTATTGGCAACATTGTTGTCTACTATACCCATTTAAAAAATAATGGTTTTGTGTAATTCTCAGCCATACGATACAAACATAACCCCTGTAAATGAAAACTGGTTCAAAAAGGGACTGAAGACCTCATTGTTTGGCCGAATACATAATCTGCTGACTGCTCTGTTCAATTTGGGCTTCAGACTGCAAACTCCTGGGTCAGGTTTTTTATAATCTTGGTGTGAGCCAACTGATTGAAGCACAGACAATGGAAGGGCAAGCCAAAGGCTCCAGATCTTACTGGCATATTGTTATATCAGATTCTCACTTCTAAGTTACTAAAAAAATACGTGTTTAACTCGTAAAATGAAAAAGAACTTAAATGTGTGATTTTAATGGGTACAGATGGTAATCTGAATTTGCAGCAACTGGAAACAGAATCAAGAGATGTGAACCACCTGATCCTCTCAGGGTAGTGCTAATTTCCAGACCTGTCCTTCATTCAGACCATCAGTGCTGCAGTTCCCAATTCCCAGCTAAGGAAGATGACCTGTAAAATACAGGAGAGAGACACAATCCCAGTCCTTCCTGAGTAAAGCAGAGATTGGCATGGCCATGATGATAGCACTTCCCCTTTGTGCTACTGAGGTGACATTTTTTTCTGAAGAAATGGCAGGATTTACTGCTTTGGGAATGGATCCTGTTTTCCTTCTGGAGGTTTAAGAAACTTCTTACCTTGGGGTGAGAGTGGGGAAGGAAAGATGTGGCTTGCATAGCACTAGAATTTTTCTTTTAAACTGTTAAATAACTAAAAAAAAAAATGCACTCACTGAGACCTAAACTGTTTACAAATGTCTCATTTTGAAAATTGTGGCAGAGTTTACCCTTTTGATAATTCCACATTTAAAGAAAATATTTAAATTAAGTGATTTTCTTTTTTTCCTTTTTTTTGTTTTTAAATTTAGGCTGACTCAAGTTATCAGTATGAAACAGCTTGATTTACTCAGAGCTTTTTTTATGGCTGCCCTCTGAAAAATGTTATTTGTGTAATTTATTCAACTAATTCAAACTAGGAAATCTGCCAGTTCTTGAAACTTCTCCAGTGACTTCTCTAAGGCTAATGGTGTTTTCATTTAGCCTGCTCATAGCTTTAGACAGTGGACAACAAGTTATAGTATTGACTGATGGTTTCTTTGGCACTGGGTTAACTTTTACATATTTGAAATGCTGGGACTCTCCTGTCAGAAAAGCAGGCAATGATACACAGCTCATTCAAAGGACAATTCTTTGATGTCTTTTATGACCCAAACAGGAGAGAACTGGCCTCACCCACTGTCCAGCCTGTACTTATCCATGTTCTTGCTCCATCATAACTTTCCCTTGTGTTAACGGGCTGTGTGAAGGACACTGTGTTCCTTACCCTGCTTCCAGCTTTTCTTCCACGCCGGCAAAAGCAGAGGCTTGAGTGTGGCTACAGCAATGTTCTCTCTTATCTCTGCAGGTTTGAGGTTGAAGAGGGTCTTTGATGGCCAAAGGACTCATGACATTAAAAAATACACACTTTTGAGTCTATATTGACATACAAATATTTCATGGTCTTAAATAGCACTTGACTGGCATATTCTTTTTTGATGCCAGCACACTTATTCTGATTATGGCACACTTCTGCCTATGAAATGCCAATAAACAGAGTTTGGACTATTGATACCACCTGGTGACAGCAGGATTTTTAATGTCCCACTCCAATATAGCTCGTGAAATCCTGTTTAAGTGGGTATCTTTTATACTAATCCTATTTGTAACTTGTCAGGTATAATTTGGAAATGCTCAATACTATCTTATGTACTTTACACAGTTTATAGCATTATTACTGCTCTGAATTTACCTTGATGCAAATCAGACAATCATCTATTTATATTGGAAAATATAAATTTTCCAAAATTATTCTACAAAACTAAAGGAGACTCATATTTACTTTTTTGTGTGCTTCAACAGCTTATAACTCACTGGTGTGAATTTCTGGCTTGTAATTCCAAGTTTGTGAAAACAGTAGGAACTATCAGTAAGATGTATGGTCTACTTCTGCATTTGAGTGCAGATCCACACAGTGCAATGTCTCTGGTTTTATCCTTTGCACATGAATACCAACGTTTTGTGAAAGCCTCATTTTCAGGCTACATAGAAAAAGTATTTGCACCAAAGTATCCACTCATCAAGTGTGCACACAAAAATGGCACCTCTAACCAGGCATTTCCTCATTTCAGTTCAATTTCTGTACACAGATATTTGCTTAAACAGGCAGGTGGATGACTGGAATGGTTTTCTGACAGTGAGTGATGAATCCACTAATATCTGAATGAACAAATCTCAGAATATGAGAGCTGCAGACAAGCAGAGTTGTGTTTTCACAGGAATACTTGCCTGTGCTTACATCTCCACATGAGGGAGGCCTGCAGTTATTCAGTGCAGAATATAACCAATGTTTCATGAAAAAGGGCTTCATCTTAAAGAACTTTCCTGAACAGATTAATTTGTGTTAAGACTGTCTGGTTAGCATCTCACTACTTATCTGGAGAAAGAGTTGCCCTTGTGAAACGATCCTGATTGAGAGAAGCTCTGAAGCAGGTGCAAAATATCCCAGCTGACATGAAAGAGGTGTGATGGGATCAACTCCTCACCACTGATTATAACACAGGAACTCAGGATTGCCTAAACTGAAATGTTTAGGCCACTTTTAAACTTTTCACTTGCTACCCAACTAAATTGTGATACACCTCAAGCCACCAGATGTTCTGGATCTTGAAAACACACAGAGATCAAAAATTGATTAAGCAGATAAAAAGTCTGCTAGTGGGTATCAGCCTTCACCTGGTGAATCCTTACATTGCAGATTGCTAGGAACTAGGAGAGCATATCTATTTTTACCCTGCTTACATCCTTCTTAAAAGCACTCACTGATGAGTTGTGCATGTTTGAGTGGTGTGTTGGCAGGGGGAGATTTCAGAGCAAAGTTGCTGCACACAGCTTCCAGCTGATGAGAGGCTTCCTCAAGTGATGGTGGCTTCTGGATCTTTGTGCTCAATATCCTTGGACTCTTCCTCTGCTAATTTCTTGGCAGATTTTCTAAGCAACAGTATTTGTGCTCTGTCCTCATGTACCAAGACTCATACCAGGCACAGATCCTGGGAAGGTAACTGGGAAAGCCACGGAGTCTCTGCCACTTACTCAGGGATCAAGACTCAGCTGTGAAGTGCTGCCTCTGGACATCAGGGATTTGATTTAATAGAGGCCAAAAGCTTTTCTTTTCAGAATGTTCCTCCCAGAGCTTTTTCAATTCCCATTTATTGATGAGCGTCATGAAAACAACTTGACGAAATAATTAGAAAAGAAGCAGACAAAAAAAAAAAAAAGGAAAACAGATGGAAAAATCAGCCTACTGGGAGCATGGCAGTTCCTCGACGATTTCATTTCCTTGGGTGCCCCCTCGTGTCCATCACTAGTATAGCCAAACCCGTTTGGACTGAGACAAAAAAAATCCACTTGCTATCACCTTATAAGGGTAATTATTTTCAAAATTCCCTCTATCTAGTATCCCTATGGCTTAATCTCGAAAGAATCCATGTGCACACTTGCACTTGAATGCATACTTTATGCCTTATTATGGACAGTCCAAAACCAAAGAAGGATTCCTCTGCTTGTGTTTTGCCCCAAGTTATGCGCACTTTCAGACTTCTTGAGAGACTTCATCAACACTCCTAAGCATGATTATGAGAGGAACAATTCCAGCTGAAATGCCAGAGAGCTGAGGATGCTCACAGCAGCTGATCAAATCCAGGAGTTAACTTTGTGTCTCTAAATGAAAGTGTTTCCCACATGGGCTGGTGTGTTGGGATGCTCAGTTCTCAGAAGGTTGAATTATGACCAAAAAGCCAGAGAGTCCCTGGCTTTTCGGTCATATAGCACTTAAGTATCTCCTTCAAATCATTACATTGATAGAAGAATCAGCTGGACACTATTCATAGTGTCATCAGCTTGCTGTAGTATATTCCCTGAAGTGGTGTTCAGCATTTGCAGGAGCAGAGTAGGATTCCCTCACACTTCAGTCTGGATTTGTACAGCAAATTTACATTCTTCCTGCTGTTACAAGAGCAGTAGGAAAAAGTATTCTAATTTTCAAGCAAATGAGAACAATTCCTCTCTTTGAAACCTCAACAACTGAATGCCAAAACCACATATCCACAGGAAAATTATATTCAAGATTCTTGGAGGTGCATCAGGTAAGAAATTGATTGGTCTGGACTAACAGACATCCTGATCACCATCTGTTGGCACACTTAGGGGTGAAAATAGGAAGTATAAATATGAGAGTACATGAAATGGAAAACAGGTCATTTCCTCCTCTTATCTGAAAGGGCAAAATAATGCAGGGAATGGAGTTTTGCCAATACAAATTTTTAAACGATCAGCTCGTACTCACAAACTTCAGTCAATTTACTGAAAGGTTATTATTTTGGTAACCAACCTTTGAGTAAAGAATTTCTTTCTAATATCTAATCTAAACCTACTTTTCTTGTTGTTGTTGTTTGAAGCAATTCCCCTCTTGTCCTGTCACTACATGCTCTTGTAAATAGTCTTTCTCCATCTTTCTTGTAGGCTCCCTTCAGTTCTGAGTTATTAATTCAGCAGATTTGATGTTATTGGTCAAAAAAAGTTTAGTTAACTATCTTGCAAGCAGAAAGGGCAAAGGACTTACAGAGGTGAAATATTACTTATATTTTGGCCAGTAGAAAATGGTCCTACGGAAATGTTTGAAATATTTAAGGCCTATTGTATATGAAAACTTTCATGAGTGCGAGGCAAAGGGCTTTAGTCTTCAGGAATGAAAGCTCATTTTCTTTCATCAGCACTAACCTCAACTTATCAGAAGATAAAAATTAAAACACACATCCTTCTTCCGTATGACATTAAATGAGCTTTTTTTTTTTTTTGGGGGATAGCAGCTGTTTTGTGCTCTCACGAGGGCCCTCTGCTGCTCATATTCAAATTGAAACACTGAAACAGCACCAGTAATTTTCAGAGGCATGTAAAACTTAAATCCTAATGGATCAGGACTACATTAAATATGGTAAGAAAAAACTTTTTAATGGAAAGTTATTTCAAAACCGCTTGCTGCAGAATTTTTGTGTTCATGCTGGCCTCTGTCAGAGGCTATCAGCGATTGTTTATGAGGGATATAATTTTCCCCTGATATTATTTACACAGTGTATAGTTTTGTGAGATCATGCTTGGCTACTGTGGCACTCATTATCTCACCAGCAGCAGGAAGAACTTCAGGAAGGAAACAAACTCCAGAAGCAGAAGGAACCTGAAGAAATCCAAAGTTCTTATTTTCACAAATACACCTCTGAGAATAGAATAAAAAGAAAGAAGACAAACTGTATATAGTGTATATATACAGTATATAAACTGTATATAGTGTCATAATCTCTATTACAATAATGCTATTTTCCTTTTGCAAAAGCCCAGAAGCTGCAGATTTTTAGGCATATGACATAATTTCAGGCTTATGAGATATTCAGCTTTCTGGATGGAACAATATAGGTTTAGTATGTGCCCCAGTGTGCTTCTAAATGTGCAAGTCATTTCACACCATGTATCTGGTGCGTTCATAGAGATCTATACCGGATACCTGGCTGCACCCGAGTGATTTGGTGGAAGACAGATATTGACAGTAGTGAGTTTGTCTGAAGGTGAAAGTTTCTGCTTCTGCATTAATTGTGTCTTTCAAAAGCCAACACATGGAAGTTTGTACAAATATCCAGCCACGGTAGCTATTCTGTTCATCTTCCTTCCCACCTGTGTTATGGTGATGATTTACTACATGTGGGTTGAGCGATAAAGTGAGCAATAACTTGGATGAAAACTGAGTTTTTTAACTGAGGAACTGATATGAGTTAGGACATCGACCTGCAAGTGCAGAGGAAGGTAACCAAGATGAGAAGGAGCAACCACCTCTCCTATGATGAAAGGGTGGAAGAATTGGAATTGTTCGGCCTGGAAAAGAGACAGCTTTGGGGTGACCTAACTGTGGTCAGAAGGGAGCCTACAGGAAAGATGGAGAGGGACTTTTTACAACAGCATGTAGTGACAGGACAAGGGGGAATGGCTTCAAACTGAAAGAAAGTAGGTTTAGATTAGATATTACTAAAAAAATTCTTTACTATGAAGGTGATGGGGCATTGGCACAGGTTGCCCAGAGGAGCTGTGGATGCCCCATCCATGGAAGTGTTCAAGGCCAGGCTGAACGGGGCTTTAAGCAGCCTGGTCTAGTGAAAAGTGTCTCTGGCCATGGCAGGGAGGCTTGGAACTAGGTGGTCTTTAAGGTCCCTTCCAACTCAAACCATTCTGTGATTCTATGATTCTATAATAAACAAGAGTTCCAAAAGCACTAGACCTCAGAGTTATGGTACTCTTGCCCAGCAGGGCTCAAAGGGCTTTACTGAAACGAATCCATTAGGCCTCACAAAACTTTTATTTCGGCAATACAGAATGATCGATTAAACTTGATGAATTTGGTTGATGCCCGGAGGGTGGTGAGGCACTGGAACAGGTTGCCTACAGAAGTCGTGGCTGCCCCATTCCTGGAAGTGTTCAGGGCTAGATGTGATGAGGTTTGGAGCAACCTGGTCTGGTGGGAGGTGTCCCCGCCCACGGCCGGGGTTGGGGCCGGGGCAGGCGGAGAACAGA